>JAJIRX010000932.1:0-139325 GCA_023853785.1 Psilocybe azurescens
CATTGACATTGTTTTTTTTTGAAGACAGTCACGAATTGATACTTGAACATTACGCTTGAATCATTCGAAGGAATGCCTTTGTTCTGTGCCAACTGACACCCGTTAGACCGACCTATAATACGAGTGATAAATTCTCCTGAAGATTAATGATTTAGTATGACCTTTGGATGGCATTACTTTGGAACATTCGTCTTTGTACATTCTGGCGTGTGCTGAAATCGTATCGTTTGTCAAAACTCTTAGGCTCTACCACGGAAGGCGACGTTATCTGAAGGAAGCTCGTTCGAGGACTGGATCATCTTCAAATCCGCAAACACAATTCTAACTTTGATCAAGGTCCCGGGTCGTTGGGACCGGTGTGCAATCTAATGTCCATTCAAAGTTTCGTAATAACGGCATATCCCATGATACAGATATGCCAGTCCGCCACGTCACCCATACGGCTTTGCTGCCATGCTACTGCTCTAATTGCGGCACCTTCTACGATACATGGGTCACTTGGACATTTAATTCAACGAAAGAAGAGCCAACCGCGCTCTCACACTTTGATTGCGCAGCAGGCCTAATCCAATTCCCTTCAGGTCTTTCTTTATGCCTTGCAGATTCGCTTGCTCCTATGTTCGTAAACGACTTAGCAGGAAACTTGTCACAGATAAGCAAAAGCCCTAACTTTTCTCCCAATCGGTTCTCAATAACTTGCTCCCTGGTTTAGATTGATTTGGAAACTATATCGTCAGAAATAGAAATAAGGTTCGTACCCCACTTATACTCCCAGAAACGAGGTGATGCATGCCACGTAGAGTTCTGTCACGAAGGCACCCGGGCGCTTCGTTTTATCGATCTTCCACACACCGACACTGCGGAACCATCGATTGGCGTATATAAGATGCTCTTCCCCACAATCTCCCTTTTCCTTAGTGCCACAACCATCTACTGTTTTGGCCATTCGTGCTCAGCTCTTTGCATTTGCAAGCTTTTTTCTTGAACTTTTGCTGACTACGATAGACAAGTCATGCCCCCACGAAACGCACCAATCCGCGGCGGCCCCCAACGGGGAGGAGCACCTGCTCCTCTCCGTGGTGGTCGAGGCAGTGGTGCTAGTCGTGGTGGCCGGTCTCCGGCCTACCTAGTGCAGCAGGTGAGCACCGAATTTGTGTAGAACAGTCTAATTCCATTTAATTTATCTGGGATTTGGGTTAATTTTTTTTTCTGTAATACGCTCTTAGTCCCTTTAGTCGCGTCTCATATCACGACTGTTGGTGTCAGAAGGCCAAATTATGGCACCGCCGGACGTGTCATGCAAGTCCATGTTAATTCCTTCGCCGTGAATTCTGTTCCGACAGGTTATGTTTTCCATTATGATGGTATGTTCTTATTCCATCGTTTCGGTTCTTTTACCCAGACAAAGTCTAATATTATGGGGTATTTTTAGTTGGTAAGTTGACCGACTGCACTTCTTGAGTTTCTTCGAAAAAGAATCCGACGGGTTTTGACATCATTTTAGTGGTTGATCCCGACAAACTTCCGGCGAGATTTAATATGAAACTTTTCAAAGTTCTTCAAGAACAAGACAGGGATGTCTTTGAGCCCAAGATAGTCTACGATGGTCGCAAGAATGCGTTCGCGCCCCGTGAGCTCCCGTTGGGGCCAAACGGCAGTCGTAGGGTAAGATGAGACGACATTCACATGAGTTGGTTGAGATTGACGCTGTTTTCCTATTTTCCTATGTCTTTTAGTTTTCCGTCAGTCTTCCTCAGGCTAATGGAGGTAGCAACCCGACTCGACCGCCACGGGTATATCATATCACGCTCACCAAAGTGGCTCAAATAAACTTAGCGTCCGTTTCTATTCTATTCTCATTCCTAGGGTTTTACAATATCACTAATCTCGAACGAACAGCGTACTGGAAAACTACGTCAATGGTCTCCAATCACACGATGAATCGGTTTTGACGGCGATTATGGTGAGTTAGCGATGTTCATATTACACTGCGCACTGCGCTATTTGCTAATCTTCGAACTTTGATAGGCCCTCAACGTTGTCATTCGTATGGAGCCGAACCAGCATAATACCTTCAATAAGCGTTCCTTCTTCATTCCAGACGGCAGGCGCAACATCGGCGGCGGTATGGAGTTATGGCGCGGCATATTCCAATCCATCCGACCAACTTTACATAAGCTTGTTGTTAATATCGACCTCGCCACTGCGGTCATGTACAGGGAAGGCCCTCTTTTCAATCTGTGCATGGAATATTTCCCCAACATCCCGAACATTGGGCCGAGATCGTTTGCACCTGCAAATGGATTCCCTGAGAACAGGAGAATCATGTTGCAAAAATTTATTTCTGGGTTAAGTGTTACGGTCGCGACTTCCGGCGATAGGCGTCGCGTCATTCGTGGTCTGAGCAGAGAAGGGGCCAATGTCTACCGGTTCACTGGCCGAGATGGAGTCAGTATGACCGTCGCTCAATACTACCAGAGCATTGGTAGGCCGCTTCAGTTCCCTGATGTTATTTGCGCTCAGGTAAGGGTTTACCACTTTGGCTCCAACCTTGAACCTAATGAATGATAACGTCACGTTTCACGTTTCTAGATCGGTGCTTCCGCTATGGTTCCTCTCGAGATGTGTATGGTCCCGAGAGGTCAAGTGATGCGTAAACAAGTTCCGGATGATAAAGTCAAAGAAGTGTTGGATTTCTCCACCATGAGACCCGACGTTAGGCTAGAGCAAATCAAGAAGGGTATCAGGGTGCGTTTGTTTCCCAAATTACAAGCGAGGATGTAGGCTGACTTTTGGGCGTTTAGGATATTCAATATGGCCAATCCAACTATGTCAGAGATTTTGGAATGGCCATCAGTACCGAGCCCATGAAGATCGAAATGCGAGTCATAAGCCCGCCCAAGCTCAGATATGGCGACGGACCGCAGCCTACTGTGGTAAGTTTCTCATCGACAGTGTCCTTATAAGACTTGTCTTTAATTTATGAGTTATAAGGAACCTCGAAATGGGGCGTGGAACATGTACGCGACTTCGTTTATCATCAGGATATTTCTATATATTAACTTATAACTTCAGGTTGGATAAAAATTCTACGTTCCTTCAAAGATTACGCGATGGGTGATGATCATCTACGAAGGGCGGAATAGGTTCTCGGATGCGATACAACAGGATGTCATACGCTCGTTCCTTCAAGCTTGCAAGAGCGTTGGTGCGTATCTTATCATTTCAAAAAACCTTCCATGACACCGATATCGTGCTACGTATATAGGCGTTGTTGTTGAAAACGAGAACCCCATGGTCAAATATGAGCATCCTCAAGGAAGGGTCCACGATGTATGTTTCTTCAATCCTCGTTCATTCATGTGATATGTCCTGATTGAACTCATCAGCAATTGAGGGCTGCCGGCATCGAGTGCAACCAGAAGATGGGGGCCTACCTACTTTGATGATGGTTATCCTCCCAGAAGGAGGGAATGAGCTTTATACCGCTGTCAAACAGTACGTTATCGTACTTTTATAGTGGAAGTTATGTCATTGATGATACCTTGGTAGCTTTGGAGACGTAGCGGTGCGCACTCTTTATACTAATTCATAGTAATGTGTCATAATCTGACCGACGTCCTTGTTTGAAGGTCGGAGTGGTGACACAATGCCTCAAGTCGCAAAAATGTTCTCGAGCGAAACAACAATACTGGGCGAACGTATTACTAAAGTAAGTTCTTCCAGCATCTGTTCAGATAGTCGTTACACTGACATTGGCTTTGGCCTTTGGTCATCAGAGTGAACGTTAAACTTGGAGGTATTAACGTTATTCCCGACCGATCGCACCCCTCTGTCGCCGCTTTGACCGACCCCCTTAACCCGACTATTGTTATGGGTGAGTTAGCTAGTCTGCAAGGGGCGCCTTTTCAGAGACTTGATTAATTTGTATAATCTAGGAGCCGACGTTATACATCCTGCTCCTGGTTCCACCGATCGCCCGTCCTTCACAGCCTTGGTTGGCAGCGTTGACTCCAATTCTGCAAAATACGTCGCTACTACTCGCGTCCAAACTGGACGCCAGGAGATCATTGACGACCTGCAGGCAATGGTCAAGGTATGTCTACATCATCTTTACTGATCCACATATTCGATGGATTGAGCCCTTTAAAGGAAATCCTTAATTTGTATATTGGGTATCGAAGAAACATCGAAAAGAAGCCGGGCACGGCAGCTCATCCTAAAAGGCTGATTTTCTATCGTGGTATGCCGACAACGGAAATTATGAAATTAAGTTCTCATCGCGTTTCTAGATGGAGTTTCTGAAGGACAGTTCAAGCACGTATTGGATGACGGTGAGGACTACTGGCATTCTTGCCTAGTTGTGATCAATCTCACTTCAAATTTTCAGAACTACCCTTGATCCAAGGTGAGTTACTCGACACAGCCAGCCATTATCCTGCTAATGTTCAAGTATTATGCAGAAGCATGCAAAGAACTGGGGATCAACCCGACGATCACGCTCATTGTTGTTGGAAAACGACATCATAACCAGTGAGCAGACTGTGATGTCTTAGCTCTTTTTCCAGCTAATCGGTGTGGATAGGCTGTTTCCAATTGGTCGGACTGACGATAGGAGTGGAAATTGCCCGGCGGGCTCTGTGATCGATCGCGAAATCACACATCCGACCGATTTCGACTTCATTCTTCAAAGTCATGCTGGAATTCTTGGAACAAGTCGCCCAGGACACTATTCCGTGCGTGTTCTATCACCTCTCCAGAGATGAGATATTCATCTGATTTTTAACTCAGGTATTGTTTGATGTACGTATCTGGTTGTCACTGTAAATCGTATACTCGAAGCTAATCATTCGGTTTTCGCATCTTGATCAGCAATATGGATTCAAGTTCGCACTTTTTCTTTTATTATACACATCGCATCTTCTAACATTTCTCATTCAGTGCGGACTCGATACAGGCCCTTTCATTCGCCTTGTGCCACGTTTACGCAAGGTCAACTCGTTCTGTTTCAATCCCAGCTCCTGTGTATTGTAAGCCATACCCTTTTAAATATTTTCCTCAGTCTGATAGCCATTTTGCAGACGCGGACATAGTCTGCTCTCGTGCTAAGAACCACTTTGATCCTCAGGGGCCGCTCAGGCTCTCTGATGCGGGTTCCCAGGTGTCTGGCGCAAGCGGTGGCGGATACTTGGAATCGTTCAAAGCTGGATTCAGACCCCTACACGTTAACCAAACAAGGCTGATGTACTTTTCTGTGAGTGAACTGATCTATTGTTGACTGAACGTACACATTGACGAGTCTCTTACTAAGTAACGCTTCCCTTACTGCCATTATATCTTTTGCTTTCCGTGCTGTCTTTTGCTTTGATGTACATCTAACCATGGCTGTTTGAATTTTAACGCTCGTATCCAGTGCCGTCCCATGTGTCTCGACCGCGATCGCTCTACCTTGATCTTGCTCGAGTATTTCTTTATATCTGAATCTGTACCTACCACCGAGACTATTTTGAAATTTTACGATATTTGAATCCTTGACAAAGTCATCCACTACATTGAATGTTCGAACGAATGGTAAAGATCGGGGAGCAATCCATCCAAATGGCATATTTCCCTCAAAGTCTGCACATTTGTGCGCCTTTTCACAACCGGGTTCTGACAACGGATACGCCTTTTCCACCAATCCATCTTTCTTCACTCAGTTCCCCTGGCAATTTCTCACAGAGCATTAGGGCGTGACACTCGTCCTCTCTTTCGTTGGCCCCTCTGCTTTCTTCCTTTTTGTTCGTGGTTTGTGTTCATGGTTTCGTGCTGAATGTGCTCGCAATCGTGTTCGTTGTCTTGTTCCTTCGTTATCACATTCCCACCCTTTGACTCCCATAAACACAGTTCAAACAATAACCTGATCTAGTGATGGCATGGGCCAGATTGTCTGGTTACAACGGCACCGAAATATTGGCGGGCTGACGAATGTTACCCAATCTTCCTTGTCTTTGAGCAATACAGTGCAAGATTATTGAATCTCTTTTGCTACTACTCTAGATCCTAACGATGGAACAGGAAGTAAACGTGCATTTATACCGGTCATTTGATTATATGGCATCAAGGATTCTAACCATTCCGCTCAGGCCCTGCGTGGAAACAGTACTCTGTTACCAACCCGGTATGTCGTATTTCTTCGAAGCTATTTTCAATCGACTTCCCTAGTTCTGTCTGACTCAATTATTTTGTAGAACCTCATGCAGCCGGACAGTGGAGAGAATCTCAAGCTTGTCAAAGATGACTATCGTTCCCAGTAGATGACCTTTATCAATTCCATTCCTGTAGTCTTCCTTTGCTTACGTTGATCCATGCTGCTGGGAATAGCTTTTACCTATTTATACAATCAAATTATATCGATATTCCCCTATGCTATGATAATTGATTAATTACATGGCTTCTGTGAGAAGCTCTAAGCTCACAGAGATACTATAGCATTTTCATGCGTGCTCTGGAGGCCTTAACAAGTACCTTGAAATGTCCATCATAGCTGGCACAACATAACACCCGCAACGAAGGGGCTGGAATTCGTAGCCCCGTGCAGAAGACTCACGTGGATTCCTTTGGCCATCGGAGAGAGAGGAATAGCATTCAGGTGAAGATGACTACAGTCACCGAGAATTGGCGACTTTCGAGAGGAGATATAAGGTATACACAGGGTATATTAGTTCAAGAAACTCACTAAGAATCTTTGGGTGCCTTTGATAGAGCACTAGCGGCCAAGTGGACTGCAGGGCCTGAATTACCGCAGGTGAAGCTGGTTATTCTCGCGATAGTCGTGCCTTCGCAAAGCACAGGAAGATCTGAGAGATTGTATGCCCTACTGTTGCTAGCCATTACAGCATTGTTGGTGTTCTGTTCGATCCATAGCCCAACAAGACCGACAGCTTCTTCATCCCGAAGGTATTCCCAAAGGCCGCCAGTCCCAAAGATAGCAACGTCTCCAGGCTGGACATTTGTGACGGTGACAGCGGGCACGGCGGTGAAATATGGCGGTGTCAGATAGTCATCACTAGATTCATCCAGGCCAAAATCCTCATGGAGCACTTCGCGGCTCCATTTCATCGCGCCGACGCCAAATGCGCGCGTCTGTTTCAATCCAAGCAGGCGGCCATCGTTAAGTAGATTGGGCTCGTTTGGGTGTGCTGCAGTCAGGCGCGCTGCTTCCTCGGGGCTAGTCATGACCTGGTCGGCAGTCAATGGTTTGACTTGATACATGTACCTTCCGTCAGGACCATCCACCCGTCGTCCCAAGACAGCGCGACCTTCTCCCGTTAGCGCAACACGTAAGCGTCGGTCTTCCGCGTTATAAATGCCCATAAGCACTGAGCTTCCCATAGTCGTGGCCGCTTTCAAAGTGGCGTCTGCACCTCTGAGGGTTGGATCCAAGGTGATAATCTGATCATCTACATCGTAGAATGCTTTTTTATGGTTTCATCGATCGAAGACGGTGCCACGACTGGATTGGGGAGCTCTCCGGGATTGCGTCTGCTTGACGGTGGCTCTGCGTTTGCTGCAGCTGAGTACAGATCGGCGAACCACGAACACACGGCCACTGGGAGCAATTTTGATAACCGCTCCGCCAAGCCAGCACCTTGTTCGTCGAACCCTTCCGCGATTGTGAAGCACGCGAATTTTAAAGTCGGAGAGAAGGTAAAGTCAGTCTCCGTTGATTCTATCGTTCTGCTGTGTCATGCGGAATAATTAGTTTTAAGAAAAGGAGAAGTAGGACACCGACACACCTTCCTTTTAGAAAGAAAGTCACCCGGTCTACCTGAACTGATCCGTTGCACATATTTTTAAATTTCCCGAAGTCAAAGTTAATTATGCCTGGCTCGCCAGCTTCATCTCGTTTCTTTACTCGGTTCGTTAATGCAAGAACTATAGTGCCTCCTACAAAGAATAGCGTAGCAGCTTTATTGCCGGATATGTGACGAGCTTTTCTCCTCGAATTTGAATGGAAGGCCTTGCAGAGGACCGGTCGAGCTCTCGTGCAGTTCCGTAGCATCTAACTGGGATTTGGTCGATGATCAAGTTGCGGTTCATTATTCCCAGGCCCAGTGGAGTTTGTCGGTAGTAGTAGTCGGAGTTCAAATTACGGGAGATGAAAAGAGAGAAGAGAAGAAAAACATGCGCCTTGGAGTTGCCTTGGAGCTTACATTGCACCGCGCCAACGCGGCGTACTATGCAAATAAAATTGGACACGACGAATATGCCACGATATGACAGCCAGCATGAAGATCAATAACAGTCAACATGTCAAATGATAATCGATAAAATGTTCGCAATTGACGGGGTAAAGGAAAAATATCCCTTGGTTTCCGTCGGAAGTTGGATGCCTTTGAGTAATCTGTTCAAATTCATTATGGGCAAGGTGAGAAATAAATTTAATACGATAAAGCGCAAATTCATGCTTCAAATAGTCAAAATCAAATCCGTCTGCCAACACTAGTCATGGCCAACCTATGCAGGAAGTAATCGACGTCTTGCGGGCCCATGTCTTCAACATGATGCCCATACGATTATTACAGCTTCCCGACATGAAGCTCATTGAGAAGGGGGATATATTCAAGCATCTTCTGCCCAAGTTGACCGACATCACCGAGTCATGGATAGCAGACAAGATCCAGTCAACCAAATGGGAAGAAGTCGCATTCGTATCAGGAAAGGCGGACAGGCGAAGGCGAGTGATCGAGGAAGGCGTCAAAGAGCGTGCACAGTACGCGATCCTGTCGCACACCTGGCTCTTGGATGAAAGAGAGATCACATATGGCGACTGGAAGACCCAGCAGAATCTTTCCGGAGCCGGATACGCCAAGTTGAAGAACTTTTGTCAGGTCGCTTATCGCGACCATGGAATGACACTCGCCTGGCTGGATACCCTCTGCATCAACAAAGACAGCACCTCGGAACTTGACGAATCGATTCGCTCCATGTATCGCTGGTATCGCTACTCGGCCATTTCCATCGTCACCCTCGCCGAAACTACTGTCCTGGACGATGTACCAAAGGACCGCTGGTTCACCCGAGGATGGACGTTACAGGAACTTCTAGCTCCAAGTCGATTGAAGTTCTATTCAAAGGGTTGGACACAGCTCCTAGATGGACACAACGATAAAGGACACACCGAAAAGGATGACGACGACGATGCCGACGGCAACGACGGCAAAAATAAATCTTCTAATCTATCCGTGTTCGCGCCGCTCATCGAAAAGGCGACTGGAATTTCTCTCGACGAGTTACGAACCTTCGATCCAGCTGGTACTCGGCGCAACATCCCAACGCGTATGATTTGGGCTTCGAAGAGAGTAACGACTCGTGAAGAGGACTCCGCGTACTGCCTTATGGGTTTGTTTGGCGTCAGCTTCTCGATCGCGTATGGGGAAGGCAGAGAGCGCGCATTCTTCAGACTCCTTGAAGCTATCATTACCACCTATCGAGACATTCTGGCCATCCTCGATTGGTCAGGCAAGCCAATAGGACGGGACGTGCACGCGACGTCTCTTTTTCCGTCAGGGCCAGAATGCTATAAGCGCATTCTAGGAGAGGCGAGATTAGAATCCTTCGATTGGTCCGACATACAGGACTATGTTCCTTTTTCCTTTGCGCCCAAGGAGCCTATGACTCTTACACACCTCGGAATACGTATTGATCTCTACTGCGTACCCGCAACAGTACACTCCTTCGAAGAACGCGATGGGATCTACACCGTCTCGATGAAGTGTGGTGCCCGCTTCCAAGAAGAACCTATCGTAATCAACGTCTATCCTCACACCTACCGAATATTCGATGAGGAGGAGGATGAAGGGTTCGGGAAGGAGTTTATGTTTGGCATCTGGACGTTTGAGAGAGACAGCGAAGATACCGTATATATTCCGAATATTCCGGAGCAGCCTTGTCGAGTTTTTCTGTTGGAGTCGACCGATCGTTACCAGCCCATCGAAATGCCCAGGATCTGGAACAAGGTTGACACACCGGACCCTCTAAGGATATCGCCCGATTCTCCTTGGGAAGATGACTGGGACAAAGAGAAAATTTCCATCAAGACCTTTATCCTCTGAACCACGCGTAAAACTCTGGCGAGAACAGTAGTGGAAGGCGAGTATGAGCGCGTGGATACATCCAAAGCATTTAACCAAAGGAGAAAACAGAAATATGTATCTCACCTCTAAAGAGTAAACCTGTATTTGTACAATTGCAGAGTTGATACCCACAATTATGTGTATGTTAACGGTCCTGACTCGCTCAAATGTCGGCGTGGTATCATTGAGAAAGATGGCGTTTCTTTGCTCTGTATCAGCACTGCAGAGGACATTCCGGAGGAGGTACTTAAGAGATGACTATGTCGGTTTTATTGCAGACGAACTTCTTCGATATTCCATCTCTTGTACATAACCGTGGTGTCTTTAAAATCGTCGAGGTACAGTATGGGTAGGTCTGAGGGCTGGCAATATCGGATTTGCGCCCCACAGGGAGAATTGACGAACGCAGAGATGTGTAGCGATTGGGTGACACAGAGTAGCTGAGTAAGCGTTCTGGGTTGCGAAATTATGCGAATCGGCACACAGAGGAACTCTAGAGACGGGTTTAACGTTTATGAATTCACTGGGGACTCAACGAGTAGAGGTGTAGGTTATATAGTTGCTCTAAGAGTCCATTGAAATAAAGGTAATACTAAGGAATGTGTAAGTCAGGTGAAACAATCAAGGTAAGGAACGACTGCAGCGGGCAGAGTGCATGATAAAGAATTGCAAGAGTCCAAGCAGGGCACCGGAAAGAAGGATATCGGAGAAATCGTATGACAAATAATCTGCTTACCTTGGTACCCCAATTCCAGTCTCTAGTCTTGACCCAAAGTCGAATTCTTTCTTTTACGCCACGAGCATCCAGCCATATTCCAACAAGCCCGACCACTTCCTCTCCTGTAAGACAGTCCCAAATGCCCTTGGAAGCGAATACGACAAAATCGTCTAGTTGTATTCCTTCTCTATATGTGATAATAGGTTCGGCTGCAGAGACCACCGCTGACTCGCTGGGATCAGGCAAGCTGATTTCCCCAGTGAGGATGTCTGCCTTGTAGATATACGATCTTGCTGTTCTCTGCTCTACGCTTGTAGAGTCGTTGCGAACTTGCCTGCCAAGCACCACACGAGAATCTCCGGTCATAGAGATGCGGAGTGAACGGTCCTCTGTGTTATAAATGCCTATCACCGAGGTTCTTTCCCAAGGATCTACTATTTTCCTCAGGTTCGAAAGGAGGCCTCCAGGACCTTTAGCTTGGTTGACGGGTCCGGTAGAGAACCTCCTGGTTCACCAGCGGGGTCATCCATGTTCCGGCAGTTATCGCATTTCTGGTCAGTGTAAATGCCCGAATGATATTGCTGTCCACGTCGGTAATGGCCATATTGATTCTATCATCCGTCGACTCTGACGAAGATCGTTGTCTTTGCACTATTGGGGGCACGTCTAGTCCTTGATACGTGTCCAATGTGCTAGGCACATGATTTGCTGAAGCTGGTGCCAATGCCAGTAAGCATCGGCATAGCATGCTCAACGTTCAATTCGAGCAGATGATAAAGGATGTGGTACTTAGGATCTTTTCCCTGGTACCCATTGTACATTCCGATGAACATCAGTGGAGAAATCCAGGCAACCAATGGCTCTGGTTACCCCCAGATTACCCCCCGATTGAAGGGCGGGGCACCTTTCCACCTGACAGCAATCTGCAAAATGGTATAGCTACCAACATTCTTTATAATCGCGCTCTTAATAACTCGGAGACTCCTGGAGCGCCTGCTATCATTAAAGCGAACTACGCTGCTTTCCCGCCTGTGTCTGCAGCCACTTTGGTATCGCTGAGATGGATCATGTTCTTTGGCGCTGTCATGGTGGGTGGCTTAGTTCCTTCCCTCATTATAAGTGCAAAACGATTGATATATTTTCATGTCTTGCGTAGTAGACTGTATACCCCGCTTTTTACACCCTTTATGAGTCCAAAGAGCGTCGGTCGTCGGTGCAGGCCACTCTATTATCGAACGGATTGACGGGCCCAATCGGCCTTTGGTTGGAACATCTTATGTTTGATTCCATATCGGTTGAAGCTCTGACCCCGCGCATTCTATTGCAGCGGTGATGCTGTTCTACAGTAGTCCCTATGTGGAGATCAACAGGTTTAAGCTCTGTTTGTTGATTGTATCGTCTTCATTGTTCTCCTCACTTAACCCACATTATCAAAATTCTCATCACCACTACCCTTAGCTTCCAAAGTAGTACCGAAATTCCGAATGCATGCTTAAAAATCCAGCAGCTGATGATCAAGAGGAAATATTGATCCACAGCTTAGAGTGCAGGCGGGTGCAGTCTACTCAAAGCATGGAAGGACAGACCAAGGGGTACCAGGATGTCAGAAAACACCCAGGGTAGATATTTTTGTAAGGCCTCCTGCACCCCCTTTCTACATAGGGTATGTTTTGATGGCTATAAAAACACAAACCAAGTTTTTGACATATGGGGCTTACTTTATGTTGGATTCGGTCATGCATAGTCATAAATAGGTCAGCCAAAACAGTTGTGAACAGTTTTCAGAAGCATTCAGATGGATTGCCACTATTATTATGTGACATGGACCCACCACAGACACCATCATCAGACAGAAAATGGAAAATAAATCTATTAAGAGCTAGAATTGGCTTCTATGGCACATTCCTTTCTCTTAAACCTTGAAGGCTAGTTCCTTATCTCACAATGGCCCAGAATTTGAGGCTTAACCACTGAAAATAATTTTTATTGATCCCCACCTTGGGTCGCCATCTTGGTACCCTCTCGGGACAGATACTGTTATAACTGATTGAAGGATCGAAAGAACTCCGAGTCAGCATTCACCCGATGAGCCATGACTCAGATGCGGAACATTTGGACAAGGCTCGCTAAATAGAAGCGGACACAAAAAACGGCCTACCATTTTGCAGATTGCTGGAATAAATTACTTTATTGACAGTCGCTTCTTCTCTTTCATTACTGAATCCTTGGCCGAATATTTCCTGCAATTTTCCAGTGAATGCCTTCGGCGCTAACCACAGACACGTCTTCCTTCTCTACGCGTACTTTTTCCGTATAGACAAAGGCAACAACAATCGGATTGATCATATGTTCGCCATCTCCAACAATCTTTAAGCGTGCAGGGAGAGAATGTCGTACAAAGCCTTGCGTTAACCGCATATGCCTGGTGCCGCTGTCGGCTAAAGCACGACTAATATCTGATAATAGCTTCCCCACCCTGACCCCAGCATCTCCACATCCTTTCCACAACCCGCAACTTTGCTTCTCTTCCCAGCTGAGTATCTTCCAAATCTCCTAGATCTTCGAGAAACGCCGTCTGAATGTTCGAGGGCAAGTGCGCAAGCGCATACGATCGTAATCGCGTTAATGAAAGTATAAGGAGGCCCGTTGGGAGCGGTGCGATTGGGGAGAGTGAGGAGGATGAGTTTTCGGAGGGTTGGAGGATCAAGAGGCGTTCGATTCGTCTGAAGGGTTGTACAGCATTATTTAAATGAGCATTTTTAAAATGGAAAAACGCACCGCATGCGTTCCCACACGCCTCGTCTTCTTCTCTTTCCACCATATCTACTGCCTTTGGTGTTCTGCAATAATCGACCGGTGGCACCAAAGAACGCCCAGACGATAGCCAGGGAAGGCGCCACGCCGACGAATGCGAATGTCAGCTCTTGCGATTTGAGAAGCCGGTCTATTCCAGCAAGCGCTTGGTCGATATCAACCTATGACAATATCAGCTATGAGGAAGGAGAGAAAAAAGTCAACGCACTTTAGCCTTTTGCACCTGGATGAACGCATTCCGCAGGAGCGTCCCACTGAGAGCCGATCGTAGTGGCGTGCGGATGTCTTCTTCGTAGATTTGCATCACGGGTGTCAAGTCTCCCAGCCTAACTTGCTGCGCCAGCCTTTCGAGCTGCGAGGGCGTGTACTGAAGTGCATCTCGCGCAAGGGACAGCGTCATACGTTCAAGGCTCTGTAATTAAATGAAACATGGCTTAAAATATCCGAAGGACAAGTAATATAGGCTCGTACCTCGAGATCTGCTGTGACGCCTTCCTGGCTGACCAGGACGTCGCCTTTCCCACCTACCCGCACGGTATGCAGCACACCCAACAGAGGCTCCACCAACCAGCCCTGGACAAATCCACGGACGGTATCTTCCGCATCTTTTACCATGTCGATGATTGCAGGAACCCACGATTCGCGGGAGGAGTAGACGTACAGCAGCGAGAGCTGGGAGCACGAGAAGACGGGGCCAAATTCGCGTTAGCGTTGATGGGCGAAGGAGGTTTTGGTTTTTAAGGGATTGTATGTGGTTGACGGTGAGAGTTGGGAGCGTTTGCGAGAGTGTCGTGAGAGGGAGGATAGGAGAATTGGATGCGGAGGACGATGAAGGTGACGAGGAAGGTGTTAAGACACCAGTGAGGGTATCAAGGAAGGACGCATATTCTCGAGTAGCCAATGAATCTACTCTGATGCCTGCTGAACCATGCACGAGACCCGCGAGCGGTATGCGTAATTGCGCAAGCTCCCCGAGAACATGCGCACGTTCATCTCGGATCCTTTCCAGGGCTTTCTGGTTGTATCGGCATTCTTGTTTAGTCAACTCCAGCGGTAAACTGAAAAACCGGAATGTCGAATTTGCTGAGCCAAGAGCATGATTGAGAGCTCGACGCAAACGAAGGAGGACTTTGTTGGTTGATCCTACAAGTTCGAGATCTACTCCAGAGGCTGAGGGTGATGTAGGCAAGAGAACCGAGAGGCTTAGTGATTGCTGATGCTTCAGGTGGGGAAAAAGGTCGTCGTAAGAAGACCTGGTCGAAGGCTGAAGGGTGAGATGGAGGAGGAGGAGAAAAGGGCGCGTAATGAAGAAGGCGATAGCGTAGATAAGTTTAAAGGAAGCTGGTGAGAACGCAGCATGCTTAAGATAGTTCGTATTACGTTGTAGGCGCGCACCGGAAGTGCTATAAACCGAACGTTGTTTGTGAATTGGTTATTGAACAGACACTGGACTGGACGTACTTTGTAGGAGATATAAACTAACTCGAAGACGCGAGCTTTCGATGTCAGACCACCATTCCGCTTCCGCCTCTACTTGAGTAGCCTGGGCGATGAACGTGTCCAACGCATCGGAGTACAACGACACTGTCAGTTTCCCAATGATAGCTTTCTCGAGCGCCTCTTCTTCCGCATCGGGCACCCCTTCGTTCTGTATCTGTGGTCGTGAATGCATTTCCTGAGCCCAGTAATACCTGCAAGGTAGGAAGACTTCGATGGATATCGTCCAGGGAAACCCTGTTTTGATTCAACGACACCAACAGGGCGTGTAGCGCCGGTTTTCTCGTTGACGGTGGTGATAATGGAACAGCATTCGAGCCTGTGGGGTGTAATTCAGAGCCATCCGCATTGAATGCGGAAGGCGACGTCGGTCTCGATGTCGAAAGCTCCAGAGAACGCGTAAAGTGATCTACGAATTCCGAAGGCATCGTAGTCGCTTCAAGGTTGCCCTTCCTCAGGCTATTTCAAGCATGCTAGAGTTTTGTAAAGTTTATAGACCCCATTAAAATAAGAATACATACCGTATATGCTGCCTGAAAGGTTGACAACAGGGACAAAATGCCCACGATGCCAAAACGACGCGGAATGGGTTTGAATTCGAATCCTCGGAAATGGAAATCATTACTGCTTTTGGATATCGCTTCCCACCGTCTTTCCAATACCTTTCACCCGAATTTCATCTTGCTTGCAACTACCTTTCATCCAGTTCTGAGATCGCTGCATATCGTGGCGTGGACCTGAGGCTGTTTAAATAACGCTCAACCAAATGTTTTGCTTCCAGTCTCCTAGTGTTCAGTATACCGCACTCAGGGCTAACCGCGAAAGCATTCAGGCAAAGTCAAGCTGCTTCATGCTGCCTGTCAATTCTTTATTTCGATACCGTCCCATCTATGTTTGACCTGCTAAGTAGCTCGGTCAGTAGAAGCCTTTAGCGAAAGTTAGTCCCGGCACCACATGTCATGGGGTAGCCAATGGGTCAGTGGCAGCCGCAGGGGTTGAAAAAAGTACGTCATAGTGACAGCCGAGTATCCACATTCCGTAGATCCCTTTGCCCTACTCCAAATTTTGGCTCAAGACCGACTCATTCACACTTTCTTTTTGCAAGTTATCATGTGATTTCCTCCTGAAATACGAACAGCAACGTTCCAGGGGAAGGCGCTCGACGTAAACACGGCAACGCCTGTTTAAGCATTTCTGATGTCCGAGCATTGGCGAGCCTGCTCAGAATAGGACGGGTATTGGCCCTCGGCCAGTTAATAAACTAGTAGTTTAGAGTCTTGTAGAACATGCTTGATTGCTGTAGATAGCTGTAGAGTTACTTTACTGTATTAAGTGAGCCCAAACAAGGCTGGAAGGATCTTAACTCATTTTCTCACCACCAATTTTCGTGCGAACACTTGCAAGACTTTCATAAGACTTGGACTTGTTCAAGTCCCAAGCTTCTGAACCGCGAACTGCACGAAATCTTTCTCTTGCTGCTGAATCATCACCCTTATTCGTATTACTCGATATATTTCGTAGTTCTAAGGATACCTGCTACGCCTTGCTTAAGTTAGATTATATTCTTATCTAAGTACTTGATACGTCTTAAGCGTGTATTCACGGATCAATACACCAATTGTTATATAAATCATAACAGGTACAGCGGGTTCAAGTTTGCACAAGCCTCAGTTTTTCGAGCTTGTTGATAGGCTTCCAATACTGACTATGAGCCTTTAAAATAGTAAACAACTGTATGACGATTCAAGGAGATCTGACAATGAGCATTCTGTGCAGCCTAGAAGCCCTTGTCATAAATGCTATTGATAGTATCCTCCGAGGAGATGCTCTGCACTAGTGGGGCACACGTTCGCTTTGGCATAACGTTGCAATTATTGGAATAAACTGAAGTCAAGTACTGAGTACAATTGGTCGTTTTCTAAGCCAATATAAGACCGACACATACAGGTCATACGGAGATTGGCTTCAAAGTACAGTTGACTCCTCATAACCCATACCTCTCGGTGGACTGCCCAGAGTATGGGTTATCAGAGAGTATGGGCTTTGAGGAGTGGACGAAAATATTATTCAAAATTTTCAAAAAATATAGACTATGTACCGTAGTTAGAACCTTCATTAAGTCTCCTGCCCATTCCCTTAGCTTTTTCATAATTGCCTTTTCATTTTTTTAAGCCCTTTGAGCTCCCTTTCATAGCCTGAGGCTTTTTTGAGGCCATGCAGAATATATTCCTCCTTGACAGTTTTTGCTTCATGGTCCAACCAACTCTCATTGGCAGATGAAATACTTTCTCTGCATGACAGTTTTGAGGTTAATGCATCTTTCTTAGTCTTGATTTTGTTCGAAAATTTGTTGAGACCTTTTTTAAGAATATCGAGAGGTTTTGGAGCCGTGGTAAAAGTTTGTTGGTTCACAGTAAAATGTAATAAATGGTTCATTTTCAATATCCTGAGCGGCCACTAGCGGCACATGGTCACATCACTCTGATCTGTGCCCACTCAATTAATTTAGTTCACTATGTAGCTCAGGGTCAACAATAATCTAGCACCCATACCTATGGGTTTTGCTCCAGGAGGGGTATGGGTTATGGGTTATTGCGGTTGTATGGGTTATGGTTTGCATTTCCTGCGAACCAACTCGGTGGACCGAAAAATGTATGGGGTATTAGGGAGTATGGGTTATCTGGGCTATGGGTTACGAGGGAGTCGACTGTACTGACATCCGGTCAGCGTCTTCAGATCCCGGAAATTGGAATGCCGTAAATAGAGATGACTCGATTTGATCGAGTATCAATCATTCGCAATTTATCGTCACAATCTGGCCAAATTCTGACAGGCCGCTAAGGCACTTATAAGTAAACGAATGCCGATTTTGTGACTCATTGATTTCTTCCTTGTATACCTTTGGTGGATTTTCAAGACTCTTCACTTGGATCCCCTCAGTACGCGTGAAAGTCAAAGGAATGACGCAGAATATTGATAATGACTCCGAGGCAACTCCTTTGCTCGTCAAGATCAAGCATGAGGAAGTGTACCTTCGTTTCAAACCAGCCCAAAAGCGGGTAATTCTTGCAATTGTCTCCATTACGGGTCTTCTGCCTTGTACGTCCTCTCCAGACCATAATTTTTTTATGAAGCTTGCGGGAAACCAACAGCTTATTTGTACCAGTGTTTGTCTCGGGGACATTCGTTCCTTCCATCCCACAAATCGCAAAAGACCTGAATTCGAATGGGATTGTGGTCAGGTGAGTTGTCACGTAAAATTTTTGGTTTTCTGAATGTCGAACCATATTTCCAGTTGGGCTGTGAGTTTGTCAATATTGGCCTCATCTTTAGGCTCTCTCCTGGTGCAACATACTCGGCTTTCTGTAAGACGAACCCGAGTCATAACTGTATCCCTCAGGTGACTGATACTTGGATTCAGATGGCAGAAAACCTGTATACCTCGTCGGAACACCCCTCCTTTTCATAGGATCCATGGGAGTTGCTTCGGCGCAAACTATACCACAACTGATGGTATGGAGAATCATTCAAGCATTTGGTGCATCTCCAGGATTGGCTGTCGGGTCAGGCGTCATTGGAGATATTTATAAGCTTGAAGAACGAGGGCAAGCTATGGGTATTTTCTTCGCGGTGAGTTCAATATCTTGGAAGACTCAGGACCATGCCATTTACAATGTAGTTTATTTTTATTTCGGTATAGGCCGTACTATTAGGTCCCGCATTAGCGCCCCTCGCTGGAGGTACGAACACGATATCTGATAGCATCCCAGTGGATATTAATTCATATGATCCGTTTGTAACCTCTCTAGGCGTCGCAGCGCACTACTTCTCGTGGCGTATCATGCAGATGTGGCTTGGGTTGTGTGGCCTCCTGGTCTTCTTCGTTGCTCTATTTATATTCCCAGAGACGTATCACCCTGGCGAGCGAGGGGTAGACAAGGCTGATCCCACTTCGCTTCCGACATGGAGGCCGATCTTGATTAATCCCCTTAAACCTCTGTGGATAATGAGAAGTCCGAACTTGCTGGCTGTTGTGCGTTGTCGCTTCCTCTAACGTTTTTCTCCATGGTCTTGCTGATAGAAGGTAGCTTAGACTACGGCAGGGATGTTTACCTTGTTAACGGACTATGGTACGAGATCACAGTACTTACTAAAGGGAGGCGCTAATCGGTCGCCCGTCACTTATTAGTGCTGCTCGTCCCGATTGCATACACCATCGTAGGCATACAGGCTTCCCTAAGCTGCCAGGGTACTGATCATCCTCGCAGGGTGCAAAATACAACATCACCAACGAAGCTCTCATCGGTGCCTGCTTCCTACCATGCGGTATTGGGAACATGAGTAAGTCTGAAATCCTTCATCAAGGAAATCCACGTATTCATTTTCTGTCTAGTCGGAGCCCCCTGGCTGGCACCATCTCTGACAAGGTTGTTATTTACTATAGAAAATCGCGAGGCGGGGTGTGGTACCCGGAGGATAGACTGCGAGCGACACTAATTGGCGCTCTTATCTTCATCCCGTTATCAGTCTTGGGTTCTGGACTATTAACAGAATATGTTCCAGGAAGGGTGGGACTGGTGTTAAATCTTATATGTCTATTCTTCAACGGACTTGGTGTGAGTCCAATTTATTTCCAGCATTATTAGTCCAGCCCAAGTTCAACAGAATCTGAATTTTTGGCTAACTGATATTGCGTTTTCTTTCATGCTCTTCGCATCACCTAGGTCGATTTCGTACTGAGCCCATCGGCGGCATACGTTGTAGATTTAATGCACTCTCGAAGCGCTGAAGCGAGCGCCGCCGGCAAGTACGTTCTTTCCTCCCTTCCAAACTTCCACTCGGACCCCTATCTACTATAGGAATTCAGCTCTAATATCGCTCTGCCATTTAATATCATTCTCATATCCCAAATTTGCAGTGGCTTCCGCTCAATCGCAATGGCGTTAGCCGTTGCCGGCATTCTTCCCATGATCGATACGTACGGCGTGGTTGTGACCAATACGGTCGCGGCGATTCTGGCGTGGATAGGATTCATGTAAGCAATCATTATTTGATTCTCGGAGAATTTAGCTAATTGTTTTTACTCAGTCTGCTGTGGGGGACGATACGTTACGGAGATCGCTTGCGCGCGGTGGTTGATGTAGGATTTTCTACGGCGGATAACAATTGATCGAGCGCGGAGCTCGTACATAAATTTTGAGACTGGCAGCTACAGCTTTTGGTGGGCTAGCGCAGCGCAGCGGAAGAATCAATCGGTGGAGTACCGGAAAACATTTACAATCGTTTAAACAGACGATCTTCCATTTTCTTGTACTTACTTTTCATGTACAGGTGGAGCACCCGAGAAGAATTGCATTCATGTAACCAGAAGATCCTCCCTTTCTAGTATTTGCTTACCACCTGAACTATTTCGATCACGATCATGATCATGGTCAGTGAAGGAACAATGGAAGAGCTGGCTAATCACAGATTTTGATTTACTGTAAATCTCCAAATGGGTTTTTGAAGCCTGTTGTTGATTCTCCTTCGAAAATGTTCATGCATGAAGAATGACCAAGTTGATGGGAATAGGAATCTCATCGGGACTCAGACTTGGACTCGGATGGTACATCTACCGATGTCGCACACGGCGGCGTGCTGGATGCATGCATCATGTCGTCGTCAACGCATACAACGCATTTGGGCTGCAGCCCATTCCACAGACTAGGCTCCAAGGAGCGTCAGAGCACTGACTGGATAAATTACACTCCCACCGAGCCCTTTCTCCTACGATGACGTTCCACTTATGCTAAGTCCCATTATCAAATCCTCCAATCGTCTAACCAAAGAAGCAAAGGGCACAAGAGAGTGGACGCAGACGTGGGCGAGGATGAAGAGGGATGAGGCCCTGAGGCCCTGCCAGATATGTATGTCCGCCAATCAAGGACCGTGAAGTTTTCAATCAAATCGATAACTTGTTGAAGGGGTGCTTGGTTCAATGAAGTCATTCAAATTCCAATGGGCAACTCTTACAGACTTACAGCAAGTCAAAGTCTGAAGGGTAGCAGTCCTTAACCCGACCCCTGATACTCTTATTTACCCTATTCTGTCCTGTTCTGTCGTCCGGGCGTTACTGTGACTCGTCCCCGTTCACTGTAGTCCAGGATAATGGACCTACTCTGAAGGAAAGGAAACGGAAGCAAATGATGCCATTGCAGTGGGAGTATAGAAGCAGGACTTGAATATATACATTTACACACTACATCATGATGATAGACTCACATTCAAGAAGCCTCAAAGTCCCTCTGGTCCACAATCTACAATCCACAGTCCACTGGACAGCGGGTGAGTGACATCGCATTGATTATCATTCAGAGGTCCCTCAGCTTTGATGCGTCAGCCGGTGGCTTTGGATGTGTTTTTGGGGTGAATATTTTGAGAGTTAGTCGTCAGTACTTTGAATTGCTAGTCAGAACGGACCGATAGATCCGCAATTTACTGGGTGGCGTTTCCGGGCTTTCGGGGACGCTGGGGTATGTATGGTACGGATGGGCTTTAATTACTTACTTGCACCGGTGTCGATCGTCGAAGGAAAGAGAGGTGTATCGTAAACGTGCGCCATGCTAGACGTCGGACGGATGGACGGACGGAATGTTTGAATCATATATTAAAGTTGAGTTAATTTCAAAATTCGGAGATGAACTCGCTCGAGCTCGATGCCAGGCCACAGGAGCTTATACGTAGAAACCCTATTGCTTTTATTAAGGGAATCTAATCGATCAGCTATATGTAGGCAAGTATGTTTTAGCCGGCATCTTATCGTTACTCCGAAGCCAGAAGTTGGTCATGCTCGGAATCGGAACACGGGGCTCAGGCTACGCTTGCCACTGGAAATGGGGTTCAAAAGTGGCGGTCGCTTTTTCTTTTTCTTTATCTTATGAGATACTTCTGATGATAGTGGTAATAAAAATAGAACCGGATATCATGTATATTTGTGTGCTACTGTGGGTAGCTCTTGTAGGCTGTAGTAGGCTATAGTGGGTACTTATATGAGGGAGAATGATGGTGGACTGTACTCGGACTTGGGTGTCCATGGGTATAAGCTATCTTGACATCATACTCTGGAAAGACTATGATGGTATCACTACCCGAGTGTATCCTACCTAAGTTATGAACTGGTGTTTGATTTTTTCACTGAAGACATAGGACATGAGTACTTGCGAGGACACTCAGAGCTGGACGTTGACCGAATCGAACGCTACTAGGCGCTTACCCACTCGTTTTGATGCCTGAAATGATCAGCGAAAACTGCTTCAGGGCCACGCCATGTCACGTATATGAATTCTGATAGATCTTCGGCATACGTAGCTATGCGGCGGCGGAGTGTAACTACCGTGTAAGCAAAGAACCGATCACAAGACAACACTGAGCAGGCACTGTGTGAGTGCAAGCAATTAATTAAACCCTGGCCAGTGGCCCACTCAGCCAGCCTAACTGCATTGAGGCAGGCAAACGGGTTCATGTTTTAAATATACCAGAATTACTCAAGCAAGTACGCGTGAAATAGAGTCGGCAGATCATATCAAATCATATCACATATATCAGATAGATGCAAGCCATTTTTGTTTTTGACCTTCCTTGAGGTTTTAATGTAACGGTTGAGCCTTGGTTGGAGCCTTAAGGCACACAAAGCCATGTTTGTGGAGCCACGAAGCGCTCGCTGTGCAAGGACGTGATTGATTTTCGATTCTTCGAAGACGGCGTGCGGCGAACGTGGCTGGCAGCTCCTTCCATATTATTGCCGGCACCGGTCCTGAAGCTTCCTGAGGCTGTAGTTGTCGCGGCTGGAGCTTGAGGCATCGTCCGAGTTGCATGCAAGATTGTCCATCAATGATCAAGTGCCTACCGCGCTACACTTCTGAGAAGTTCTGGCGAGGTGCCGAGGCCCCTCGAGGCTCGAGGACGGTGTGTGTTATGCCTGACTTGTCTCCAGGGGGCGGTACCAGGTATTTATTGGAATGGTGTGGGACCGCAGAAGGAGGTGCCATAAACGACAAATTTCCGACAATTCTGGAAAATCGCAATGAGCCGTGGTCGGTAAACGCGTCGTTGACTCCACTGCGCGCTACCGCTGCGAGATGTGATGCGTTTGGAGGGGATGGGCGCCGCCGCGCGTGCCTCGTATAGGTATGCACAGAGGCTGTCCGGGTTTCATGCCCTAAGCACTGTCCTGAATAGGTATAAGGAGAGTGCAAGTAAGCACTATAAGCGTAAAAGACTCGGAGCCTCCACTATGCATCATGATGGATCAGATACCCAGTGTCGCCAGACGTCGCCGAGCCGCGATGTCCCTCCATAATTATATATAACGAGCCGCATTACGATTCTGGAGCATTCTGGCTGGCTTAGATTCTTGGTTGGTAATCATGATGGGATGGTAGAAGGGAAGTGCCATGATACCTCCGCTAAATTATGGCCGCATTTTTTCTCCCGATGGTGATAAGTCGTTGCATCGTTGGCAGAGAACATGACGCTGGGTGCAGGCTCACCCAAGAACATTTCGGTGGGAAATAAGAAGGGTCTCGGAGTTTGGCTATTATGGGAGTCGGTGGAAAGCAGTGTTGGCACTGAGCTTGGCTGTACTAGAGCACATATGTTTAACAAGAGACATTTTTATGAATGCCCTATTCTGCCTATGATAGTAGCCTTGTTAAGAGGATGTGGAGTGCAGGATGCTGGAATAGGAAAAAGAAGTGGCTGGATTGAAAATCAAAACACGAGCCCTGCCTCAATTGCCTCGAGGCAGGTGGGGTGTCAGAAGTCCGTGAGTTCTGAGATAATTACATAATAATTTACAAACATGTGGCCCGTTCGATTGGCGGACTGCGATCTGGCTTAAGTTCGAAACGTTTCCTTTCTGCTCACAACATCCACGGGCTCATCGACGCTCTCTTGTCCTCCGATTTACATGCGATTGTATCTTTTTCTTGAATTATGGATGAATACTGACTGGGTGACTATCAACGTGAGTGATGTCGACTTCCAATCCCATATCGTTGCATTTTTCCATTCAACGTCATGACCTTACCGTGGCTAACACATTTTATCCAATCTCCACAGGTATGCGTATTGCTATGACCTCTATAGGCCATTCTATGGACTTACCTCCGATATCCCTAATAAGCCGCCCATCCAACTCCTCTTGCAATGCATCGGGACTTGGCTTGAGGATCCCCAGGAGGGCCGTTTCTCGGGTTACGAACGGCCAAACGAACTCTTTTATGAACATTATGGCGTTTCGGACTATGCATCGTCTTCCACTTCCATTTCCACTTATGGGTCTAATTGGCGTCAAAAAGCAATCCCAGCCCTTTGTCACGCTGTTCGTGTGCAGCGAACGACATCTCAATGAGGCGCAGCCCCCTTACGTCCAGTATGAGGGCACCCTGGACTCTTCATTGCTCGATGACGACCACGTGGAGGTCAACCCACAACTTCCTACCTTGCCACCAGCAGTGAAGTCCATGTTGACTAAGGATCTGCCCCCGCCGATCCTGACACAGATTATATGGACCACCTCCCTCCTATTACGGCAGGAGGCCCTCTCTCGCCCTTGTCATTTTTCCAGGATTGGCAGAGCATCCCACTATCCGAAGACCCTCTTCACCACGAAATATATATCTCGAGCATGCAACTGCCTCGGAAATTAGGCCAGAAGGAACGCGGAGCTTCCATGCGTTCTGATGACGATGAAACGAGTCCAGAAAGATGCCCGTACCCGTCGTTGCTGGATATTGGCCATGAATGGGTGACCAGTCCAGAGTCAGTGGACACCGACTTGGATGATGAAAGCGTCCTTTCTTCTTCGACGTCATCGTTATCGCCGCCTTATCCCGATTCAGATCTCCGCCAGTTTACAGACTCGGAAGAGTACCTCGACGATGTTGACGACGACCTTTATTTCCCTCATGCATCACCATCATCGACGCAGTCGCCTGTAACCGACTTATACCACCCCTAGAACAATACCCTTCGCATTACGAGCATTTGTACAATCCTATCATCACATCACCGCATGAGCCACCACAATCACCACCATCTGCACCGCAGATCGGAGATCCACCACCGCCGTCTCCGTTATCATTGTGTCCGTCATTTTCAATGATTGACCATTTTTCAGCCGAATTATTTAGTACCCCCTCTGAACGGGGAGGAGGAGCGTCCACATCATCGACAGCTCATCCCCGTTCTTTCAGCTCGTTTTACGAGCTTGACGACGCGTTACTACCATGCTCACCATCTCGCCGCCGCTCGAAGGAGCTGCCCACGCTAGACGACGACTCGTCCGGTCTTCAATGTCCCGGATCCTTCACTGCAACCTCTCACCCTTCTGCCCCCGCCGCCGACACATCCACACCTAGCGCTGCCTCCGCTGAACCGTCGCCGCAGGGGGTACCACCCCAGCGCACGCAATGGCTCAGCCTCCCCGGTGCAGAGACCGACGACGACCTGATACCGAGGGAACTGGCATCGAAGAACTACGTTCCGGACCCAACGATCACCGTGCCGAGCTCACAACCTCGTGGGAGCCTGCTCATCTGGGGCCCCACCTCGTCGCGCCTCGGGCTCGGGCTCAACGGCTCATTTGCGAGTGATCTCTTCCCGCCGGCACCGCGCTCACCGTCCCCGGAGAACCTCGACCTCGACCCGGCGACGCTCGCGGAGCTCGCCCCGAGGGGCAGAGCGAGGAGGCGCAGAAGTTGTATGAGATGAGGCTGAAGACGGCGAAGAGTGAGAGCTGGGAGCGGGAGCGGTGTCGCGAGCTGTCGGCGCTGTTGAGGTTGAAGCTGAAGTTGGACGAGAAAAAGCCTGAACCTGACCACGGCCCCGTGCACCAGGTGTCTTTGCAGCAGCCTTTAGTCGATGTCGACGCGGCGGCGGCGGCTCTGCCCCGTCGATCTGCTTCTTTTCCGTGTCCAAGTTCAACATCAACTTCGGTATCGCCGAGTAGTGCGCTTATCAGTAGTTCTCCGTCTCCTCAACGCTCTCCGCCTAGAAGATCGTCGTCGTCGTTGTCGTCGAAGGCGAAAATAACGAGCATGGCTCAACTAGTCGCCAATATGGTCTTCCATCGCCAGCAGGAATCACCAAAGCGGAATTCCCATCATGCTGCGGGCCGCAGCAGCCGGACGAGTTCTCTGCCGACAGCTGCTGCCGCTGCCCAGTTCGGCAGTGGCAGCGGTGCGAGGGCACACCCTACGCCCCGCTCGCCTCTGCGCCAAGTAACCCTGCCGCAGAGCGACGATGATGTACTAGAGGAGGAAGACCAAGACCAATGTCTGTCGCCCTTGACGCCGTTTGGATTGTGTGAGTCTCCGTTGAGCTACAGTTACTTGACGGAGCTCGAGCCGCTGCCGCTGCCGATCCAGACCTGCGGAAAGGAGCACGACCAAACCTGACTGCGATGTACACGATACAGGTTTGTTTCTTTGCTTTTACATCTGGAATGGAATGGCTCGCTGATGTTTTTTCCCTCTGAAGCTTCAGCTTTACATCCCGCTGTGTAGCTGTTTGTCGTCGCTCTTCACTAGGAAGAAAATGAATGTACCACTACCACCTCACCCTCAAGGAGGCCTTTGCCTTTCTCTCTCTCCTCATCACTCCCGCAGGCTTCGTCTCTTCTCTTTAGTCGGATTGAATGTCATCACCATCATCCATCCCATTCATTCCTACTATCCTCTCTACTTTTGTTTAACGTACTACTCATCGTTCGTTTGTTTTGTGGAAAGGTCCCCCAAGATTCAGGGAGTTGGATATCTGGTTTTCCATTCTTTTCTGGCTTTTTTTGTTTTTCTTTCTCATATATATCACACGAATTTAATCGTTATCTGATAGCATCGCGTATGTACGAACGAGGTTTCTCCCTTTCGACTTCTTTTTCCTGTCCTCTCGCCTTTTTCTGGAATCTGTTGTGTCCTTCAAGATGCGATATCAATTTCCGATCTCTCCGGCAAACACGATTTTTTCTTCAAAGAGTGCTTACTTGCAATCTTCATTCATTTCTGAGTCCGTTTGCTGGTTCTATTTCTTTACAGTTTTCCTTACCTTACCCCTGCTGTAGCTATATATTTTTCTCTGTTTCGATCTGTGCTTCAAGTCGTTTTTCTCTGTGATTTACAAAACGTCTTCTCGAGTGTTCTTCTCTTCTCTTACCTCGGCCCATGCGGCGTTGCCTGACAAGCTTTCTATGACGTTAATCCGCCCGAACGTTTTCTTTTACTTCTACTTAGTTATTATTTCATGCGATACCTATTACCTATTCATTCTATACTCTGACCTGTGTCTTTATCTCCGATGATCTGTATCAGTTTTGCTTTCGTTCGGCGGAGCTTGAGATGATTGCTCTGGTTTCTTGGAATCTCTTATATGCCTTGTGCTCGTCCCTACTCATGCGCCGAGATCAGTCTAAGCTACTCGTAGTGCGAATCGTCCGTTAATCCGCATATCCCGGCAACTACCCGCAACCGGACGATGAAAATGGACTTTTGTCTGTCGACACTCAAAATGGACTGTGACGACAGGGGCTGTCTATAAATACGGAACTTCATCACCTCTACTCCAAACCACCGTCAGACTTGAGACTCCAGCGACACCCAACGATGCCAGGCGGACTACGCAACCCCTCAGCGTCACGCAGATGGTGGAGAAGATTGGCACGGCGGTGCATAATGCGAAAGACGGCGCTCAGAGCAAGAAGGAAACGCTGACGAAGAAGATGGCTGAGCATGGCCTGGCAATTCCGTATGTGGATTTACAGATCCAGGTGAATCAATCATTTGTTGGGTCTCTGTTATGCTGTGGGCTATTAGAAACTTGGAGGAGAACTAATAGTGACTGCGTGGATCTTTGTGTGCAGTTTATTGGTGCCTCGGGGCTTCCCAAGATGGATATGGTGGGATCTGCCGATCCGTATTTCATCGCCAAGCTGGACGATAAGATTTCATTCGTGTGCGTCCGTTTTGCCTCTTTCTTGCCTTGCTGAGCGTTCTTATGACGTTCCACTGTGCTGTCTAGGTCTACAGTCAAGCAGAACACCCTAGCGCCTGTATGGAACGAGGTATGGCGCGTGAAGAATGTTCCAGCCATTGCCGACTTGGAGATTAAGGTCATGGACAAGGACGAGGGCTCGATGACGGATGATTATATTGGCAAGACGAAAACGAGTGTCAACGGAGGTGCGAAGGAGCTTGAGATTACTGGGCCACTTTTCAGGCGTTCGAGAGGGGAATTTTGGGTCAAAGTAAATGGTTCACTTATATTGCAGGTTTTTGTTGATATTTCATACTCACCCCTGCATTTCGTCAGATTGAAAGCAAACCAGCCGCCGATGAAGAACCATTCCAATATCCCTACCTCTTCGACGGGCCTATCCGTTTCTCGCGCCATTATTCACCGACAGTGGGCAAGCTCACCAACCTAGACGGCGATGCACGTCTCTACTCCACATGGAAGATGTACCTCAGAGGCATCCCCCTCTTTTTGGGGACGTCCATCAACCCTGGAACAAGGACTACAAAGCCGCGCAGAGCATCTTCCAGGGACCTACCAGCGTTGCCGTGCGCAGTGGGATCCAGGCCGGCCACCGCATGCTGTACGCGCACCGCGGGGAACGGCTTCGGCGTTATAGACGACGACGCCGGTATTATGCAACTCCTGCATGGAGGCCCGAGCCGCCCAGGTGCAAACGCACCCCAACCCCACCGCGTGAAGCCAGCCGTGTACACATACATCATCTCCTCCGAGGATGACTCGTTCCGGTTCTCGGAGACGGGTGCCGCTTTCTTCGTCGACTTTGCGAGTAAACACGCGCTGCACTCGAACTGCGCTGAGACGGTGCGCTATAGCGGAGAATTCCACCCGCGTCCTGAGGGTGGGTGGGATCGCTTCTCGGACGATGTCCAGGACGACCAGGTGCACTGGGAGCTGGTGATCGATAATAACTCGGGGACTTACGCTCCTGATAAAGGGATGCTCCCCGCTTTGCAGCATCTTTTGGAATACAATTTCCCTAGCTTTAAGATCTTTGCGCTGGATCATGGGGATGAGGAGTTGAAGAAGAGCCGGGAGGCGTGTAGAGATTATGCTCTCAAATTTCGCGGCGTACAGCAGGAGGAGCTGCAACCACATGCTCAGGAGGGAGAGGAAACCCTCAGTCATCATGCGTCGGTTACGATTAACAATGCAGAACAGAGTGTCGAGCACGCTTTCACTGGCAAGTCGTAGGCTGCATGCTTGAAGGTGTGTTTGCTAAGTTGCTGCGTTGGAAGTGACTATGATGTTCTTGCGGCCGTTGTCCTTATGTTTTGACTTTTCTCTGGATATTTATTTAATGTACGATATGTATTTTTGGAAATGTTTAAGCTGTCTGTACTTTTGTAATACGTGATTTTTGGATATTTGAACTTGGGTACTTTTCAATCTCATGTACTCGCTTGTCCTATACAGAGCTTAGTCGTACCATTTCCGATACTGTGTCGAAGACGAGACTCACGTTTTCTAGAAACTCAATGCATTCGCCTTCAATTAACTGCTTCAATTGAATCGGCAGTAGCCTATACGAGCCATTGACTGACGGCAGACTCACGCAAGCTAGTACCAAATCGGACGCCCCAACATCCCAACGGTTATTCGGTAATGAAGACAGGGCCCCCAGCTGATCAAGACTGAAACAGAATTCTGACAATGTTGTATCGAACACCCTGTGCGAAATTTTAGGTCACGAATGTCGAGCAAATGGGAAAGATGGAGTACAATGGTATATGCTAAAAGGCACCAGCAGGACTTTATTCCATTCTGAATATGAGTATGACTCCAACATCGAAGAAAGGACGAACCTAAAACAGTCATCAGGGAAGTAGATAACATGAATGACTGCCAATGAGTGGGGATCAGACTAGTGAGAATTGCGATTGTAGTTATGTACAAACTTACGATTAAGAAGAGGTCTTGACGGCGAAGTAACATCATAGGTCGCAGAAGGTTTATAAATTTGAATCCCGCTCATTCTTTGGGTATCTTGTCGATTCCCCCAGTTCCTGGTTGACTCGTTTAGGCGGAGAATAGATACATGACTAAAAAAGCTATGAGGCCTATAGCGCCTAAAGCCCGCTGCATCATTCTCTAAGAATAATAGTGAATTGTCCAGCCTTTCCACAGAGCGTCAATAAACAATAGTCTGAAGAACGTGCGCCGCTCGGGAAGCTTACCTCAGATAAGAGGAGCGATCGCTGGGCTATGAGGTCATGACTAAAGGGGAATAGATACTTGGCACAGTACAATAATAATGACGCGAATAAGATGTACTGCAAAGATGTCTCCTCTTCATTCTTCTAGCTTGTATACATCTCCAATGACACCTGATCCTAGAACTAAGCCAGGAGGCACCAAAGGCCTGAAAGAAATAGAAGACCGTGGAGACCCAGATAGACCCTAATACAAGAATAGGTAAGCAGAATGTGTACGTCGCTCTTATACCGTCTGTTGGACGCGTTATAATAGAAACCTAACGTTCATTTGGACAATGCGCTGCTACGTACAGAAAGTTGACTACGATCCGCCAATCAGGCCTCCCACTGAGGCTGCAAATGCTGAGGGTTACTGCCAAACTAGACTGAGGTTAATGTTGAGATTTTGTGACCTATCGCGTGCTCACTGGGCCTATAGAATGGAGTTTTTTGCAATTGTGGGTATAGATGGCGTGAAAGTGACAGTGACGAACACTGTAATGAATGCATATGTTCAGTATGAAAATGGTAAGCACCCAGAGTCAGACAGAGAGGTTTCATACATGGAATCAGACCACAAGTAGAGACCATGGCCACGATAGCACGCTTCTGTGCGGGAGAGAATCGGCGGTATACGGTTTCGTCGAAGTCAAAGCCTCCTACACCGTCTTTTCAACCTTTCAAACTAAACAACCCCGGATGCCCTAGGCAGAAGCCTGTAGCGGTCTGGGTTCCCGCTACCATACAAGTCCACGGCCGCCCCAGGAAACATGTACTGGAGTAACGGGTGTGACGATCTGAGAGTTGTAACGTCGAAGCCTGACTTGATTCAGACTTATCTTGGGACAGATAGTCCAACGGTTGTGCCGTGTGCAATTCCGGCATGTTCCATTTTAGGCAGAAACGTTACAAAGCCGTTTGCCTAGTCTCGGCGTCCCATCCTCTTTAGGCCAGTCATCCATATTAGGATGACTCACCTTCAGAGTCTGGGATCCCATCAACCAAGTTAAGGGACCTTTGCGTTCGGTGTTTTTGGCAATTTCTCAGAGCTGACGTAAACATTTCTCATACGTTCACACTCATTTATCTCTCTCACCCATCGCGTTGCAATCGTCATGTCCCCTTCCAAAGTCCATCCATTTGCTTGTTCAGAACTCTGCTTTATAACAACCAGAAACATATGCAAGTCTCTCAACATCGAGATATTGAAATTCTGGTCCAGCATTTTATCCGGAAGATATTTGTGTTTGATGCTGATATGCTATTGCAGCAATGGACTTATCAGGTCGGATGTCTTCGATTTGCGGGTCAGAATGGTGTGGTGCATGTCAATCATCTGTGCTAACGAGAACGCCACAGCAGCAACTTGAATCGCAAAATCTTGCAGTCGACTTTGACAAAGTCCTGAAAACCAGGAGATCATTAATGTAGCAGATGCCGGGCGGATGGTGTACATTGCAAGAGAGATACTGATGATTTTAATAACATGATTGGCTATGCTAGTAATAATATTGATACATAAATGAAGCACGAACGTACAAGAAATGTTTACGTCAGCTCTGAGAAATTGCCAAAAACACCGCAAAGGTCCCTTAACTTGGTTGATGGGATCCCAGACTCTGAAGGTGAGTCATCCTAATATGGATGACTGGCCTAAAGAGGATGGGACGCCAGACTACCGTTTGCCTTCGAAAAATTTGCTCCCCTGTCCGCGAATGAAGAACATATTGGCTGCTTAATGAAACATTCTTGTATTGTCCAAAGGCATCCTGAAAGAAGATCAGAGCCTTCGGGACTATCAAATTGAAGCCACCAATTATGTCATTTCCCGAAGTGGGGATCTCTGCGTTATTGCACCAATGGGGGCCGGAAAGTCACTGCTCTGACACAGAGGGGTGGAATATCAATTGTGGTAATACCTTATGCGAGTTTAGGATATCAAGCAGAAGAGCGGTTAGTGCGATATTCATATTTTTTAGAAGTAGCTCTTGCATGTATTCAATGCATTATCTCTGTAAACATACCGGGACGAATATTAAATGCACCTTCCTTCATTGGGGAGCTTGCTCCCATCTCTACTGCCGATACCGAAATGTCTAAGCCCACGTGATCCGCTGACTTTTTGATGGTCACCCCGTGAGAACTTTGTAAGCGGCAAGCGGCGAGCATACAGTCGTGGACAGCCAAAGCCCACAAATCCGTTATCTGGGTGGGAACTCAATGAATCGGCGAGATTTTTCAGATTCTTGCTCAGAATCACGAAAGAGCGTTGAAAAGGCATCTCCGAAAATTTTCCCACGAGTAATTAGAAAGTGCCAAATTTTTGGGCCGAAAAATCGCAATATATAGGTAGGAGAGTCAACTTTCTGTAGCCGGCCGAAATTAATTAAGAACCGCATCCAAATGCATCATCGCTGTTCTCGAGACACTGCGATGACCTTTCTTTCGTACAGCCCATTGCGCCGCCTCACCCGTTAACCCCATACGATAGGCTGACATCCACCGCCATGAACGGTTAATGAACCGCCGTATCACCTCAACAGGACACCCATCGAGAGCCGCCAGGGCGGCATCCTTTGCTTGTTGGAAGGTATTTTAATCTACCTGTCGATATCGGTATTTAGCCCATCCCCAATACCATTAAATTTAACGGAGAGATAAGAAAAAGTGCTAAGCAACGAGGAAATCACCATTTCGATGGGATTGAGTTCACAATGAAACTTGGGCAGAAAAATGCATTCATGACCTTTGTGTGAGAAGAAGCCGCTTTGCTCTTGGACTGATTACGGAGGCCAGAAATATTAGCGCCTGGGTTTCTTTTTCGGAGGCATTGTGGGTATGTGGGCATGCAGAACTCAAATTCATTATTTTTTGTGGGCCCACCTTTCGATAAAAATCTTTGAAACGCGGTGAACACGCTCCGTCGGGTTGAAAGGAAAGCGATTGCGCACTTTTTCAGATTTTTCCTATGGGTTTTCGGGATTTGGCCAAATTTTCAGAGTATGTTTCCTTATATGTACACAAGCTTTATGACCCGCCGCTCGCGTCGGGATTCGCTCGCTCACCCCCTGTGCTTCACGGCAGGGTCAACAGCTTGCTGGGGCTGCGCCCCAGACCCCGCTTGTCGGCCCTGCGCCTCCTCATTGAAAAATAAATAGCAATTACAATTATTATATCTTGGGTGGGAATGAGCTTCCCTCATCCCCCTTTTTATTGACACTCCATGTCTCATGAAAATAATAATAATAGCAGTCACTCTTGGGGGATGAGCTGCCCTCATCCCCCCCTTGCTTCACACCCCTAATATAATGTGTGGGAGGGGATGAGCACAGCTCACCCCCTCCCCTACTCACAGCCTGCCCTACAGCTTGTTGGGGTTGCACTCTTCCATCCCACTATGGAGGCACATAGCATCTTCATAGTCAGATTATATACACTCAGTCAATAACAGTGAACAAATACACAAATATTTATACACAGCACTCTATATTCTGTGTCCATTAAATTTCTTTTGCTTCAACAATCTCAAACTAAAATTTTAAACCATATTAAACCCATTCCAACTAATCCACAGTACCTTTACCACCATGTCTGTTTTAATATTCACACCCATAGCCACTCCCAATTAATCATTATTCTACTTTATATTTTATACAATACTGCACTACTCATTTACTATCTATCACTCACCTCATAGGCACAGCACTATAGATGCCATGCTATTTTAAATTTCATAGCTTACACTCTTTCTCTTCACAACCAAAATATCTGTCTCTACACCCCACTACTTAAATTCTACAAAATTTAATCACATCAATCTACACCCTATAGTACATTACAATCTAAAATCAATTTTCATGACATATCACAGAGCATTCACCCCACTCACCACTTCTGCTTCATCCTCAGGCCTACATCTTATCACTGCTCCATCTCTCTATCTCACTATAGACATTTGTAGCACCTCCATACTCACATTTTTTTACTGACTGTCAATAACAGTGAACATTTCTGTCTCTATCTAACAATCTCACAAATCTCCAACCAAAATTTAAAACCATATTACACCCACTCCAACTAATCCACCACAACTTCACCCCTGTACTCAGTCAATCTACATCCCTGCCTATCACCACTCCCAATTATTTGCCAATTATTGCCTCTATTACTTATAATACTTGACTGCCCTTTCATTTACCCACCAATATCTTGATATGCACAGCACCTGCGGCTGTGCCATTTAAATTTATAACTTGCACTTTTTTTCTTCCAAAATCCAAATAGCTGTTCTCAGCCCCCACCACTTTGGTCCTGTAAATGAATTAATCACATCAATCTATATCCTATAGTACATTACAATTCAAATATCAATTCCCACTCCTATTAGTTAACACTCTCTTTAATTATACCCACTACATGGGCAAAGCATACTCCAGCTTTATTCTCAGACATTAAATTTACTACCTATACAGCACTGTATATCACCTATTTTCAATTACAAAGGCACATCTCAGTGCTATCTTTCTATCCAAATCTTTATTTAAATAGCACCCACACATCCACAAATCCCCCTGCTACTATGTGTCAGTCATGAAGCTAAACAGCACAGTGGATCTGGGATTTGCTAAGGTGCTCTACACCTCCATACCAAAAATAATATCAATATTCCATCACTTCACCCTTTCTATGTCTAATGAAAAACATTTGGGTATGTCTCTACAAAAGCATGCCACCTTTAGTGCTATGTCCATGCTACTATACATTTCCACAATATATCCCCAGCCCACTCTTGAACAATTATTGTGTAGATTACTTGTAATAACATTCTTTTGCATAGAGAACTGGAATATTCTACTATGCACAGCACCTGCAGCACTGTATCATTTTAAAATTTACAGATTACACTCCTCACAATTAAAATTTAAAATAGCTGTCCCCTGACCTTTCCCATTGTAAAATTGTGTCTCAGTGCTATCTTTCTGTCTACACCTTTATTTAAACAGTTCCAACTATAATTCATTTCATACTAACTTTTCCACTGTCCACAATGCCCCTGTTTTCATATTTATTTAGTTGTATTTATTTCAGCCTTTTAACTCTGTTATCCAATACATAGTCTCCATTACAAAGGTGTCAACCAACCACAATATCTGCAGACAGAAATGTCCCATTCAAATAGTCTTTGACACAGATTTATTGATCCACTTGCTCATAGTGCACTGTGCACTGTGCATGCAAGAGTGTGCATATTTTTGTTTTCAGAGCCACCCAAAGCAGCTTCAATACAGCTGGGTATGGCTAATAGACACATTGAGGGTTCATTATTTAAGCACAGAATGTTTTCCAGGCTTTGTGGCACCCTTATTTTGTTGTTTGCCAGTCACTGGTTGTTTATTTCAAAAGGCGCCTTTAGGCCCCAAAACACAACGGTGTGCTTTGTCATGATTAAGTAACTTGACTTACATAATTTGGTTTTTCCTTTTTAGAAACCGTCCTCTCTTATATTATATCGAGGCTTTATGACCCGCCGCTTCGGCGTGGGGGGATTCGCCGCTCACCCCCTGTGCTTCACGGCAGGGTCAACAGCTCGCTGGGGGCTGCGCCCCAGACCCCGCTTGTCGGCGCCCTGCGCCTCCTCATTGAAAAATAAATAATAGCAGTCACAATTATAATGTCTTGGGGGAATGAGCTTCGCTCATCCCCCCCTTTACTCAATACTTCACACCTCATTAAAAATATATATGTAATGTTTTTGGGGGAATGAGCCGCTCATTCCCCCCTCTTATCAGCACTTTGCACCTCATTAAAAATATTAATAATACCAATTGATTATATAATGTCTTGGGGAGATGAGCTTTGCTCATCTCCCCTGCACTCCTCATAAAAAAATAATTAATTTTATATAATACAAACACTTTATATATTAAATAAAAATCAGTCACTATGGTCAATAGAAAGAACTTCAGGGTACACTATATTTTTGTTATACTTAATCCAGAACTGTCATCCCAAATAGCCTTGATGTTATGCACAGATGTTACTCGTGAAATAGCAACATATAGTTGTCCATGTGCAAAGGTGAAGAAATAAGGTTTAGTCCAACATGTAAAACAGATTGTCCTTGTGCTTTATTGATTGTCATAGCAAATGCCAGTCGCACAGGAAATTGTCGTCGGCAAAATTCAAATGGAACTTGTGTGTCCGTCGGTGTCAGCCCAATCCGTGGAATAAAAACTGTCTCCCCTGCTCTATCTCCTGTCAATAGTCGAACTTCCAAAACACGGTTCCCCATTCTTGTCACAATCCCTCTCGATCCATTGCACACTCCCTCACTTGCATTCAAATTCCGTAAAATCATAATAGGACAGCCAACTTTAAGTATAAGCTTGGCCAAAGGAAGACCTGAACAGTTGATTGTGTTCAGATACTCCACTGGATACATCAGAATTCCTTCATCACCATGTCCCCGATTATTCAAAATGCTATCAGCACTGTGAAACACCTTTTCTTCTCCAGGAAATTTGTTGAGAATACTTTGTTCAGATCATCCACATCATCATTCCTGCTGCACAGAATTGTCCATTCAGCATAATATTTGTCATCATGCCCAGTGGTCCGCTGGATTCCAGGATATATTGTATCAATCAGAGATCCAACAGTATTATTGGCACATTTGAAATGATCAGGAAGTGTTGTGTTGTCAGATTCATCTGTATGTTTTCCCAGACCAATATCCAACTGCCATTGTGCAAATTTCCGTTCTTCATCATGTGCAGTGTTCAGACGCATATTCTCAGTCAACTTAAGTACTTTGATGTGTCCCCAAAGTTGTGACCTCTGCATGCATGCTCCAACAATTTGTGCTCTTGATCCTTTCACAACAACAGGAAGAATTTGCTTAAAGTCTCCACCAAACACAACAGTAAGTCCTCCAAATGGCCTGTCACAGTTACGGATATCTTTGAATGTGCGATCCACAGCCTCATGAATATAACGGTTCTGCATAGGAGCTTCATCCCATATCACCAAATCAGTACATTGAATAAGCTCTGCCAAATCAGAAGTGCGACCAATACTGCATGTAGAGTCCTCATGAATGTTGATAGGAATTTTGAAGGTGGAATGTGATGTCCGACCACCAATAAGAAGCAGAGATGCAATGCCAGATGAAGCCACACAAAGCACTATTTTTCCTTCACCACGCAGAAAGTAGCACAGTGTGTTGTACACATAAGTTTTTCCTGTACCTCCTGGACCATGAAGAAAGAAACATTGACCACTCTTGCTTTCAACTGCTGCCACAATAGTATCAAATGCTGAACGTTGCCCATGATTGAGAGTAGGAATTCGCTGTTGAGCCAGAACAGATTGATTGTCTCTGTCATAGTTTCTCTGCTCTGCAATCAATCTATTTCCTATAGCAGCAGCCCAATCTTCTTGAGGCAATGGCATTCCTGCAAACTCTTCAAGTTTTTTATTGGTAGTGCAAGAAGTTGGTCAATGAGAAAAAGGCCATAATCAAACACTTGTGCTTCAGTGGGGTCTTGTTGGATATGTTTGGAGATAAGAGCATGTCACAGATCATCACAAATCTTGTCTTTAAATTGATCCCAGAGTGCAGCAGGATTTGATGGTGTGCAGTCTCGAAGAATAGTCACAAAAAGATTTGAAGTTGTCTTCCACTTGCCATATATCCAGCCTCTTCCAGACACTGCTTCCACTCATTATCATCCTCTAAAAGTCCTCGATGTATGCAGGCCTCACGAAATGTTTCATATACAGTGCCATCAACTGTTCGGAGATCAACAAAAGATGTAGCACCCTTGACACAGGTCAGCAGAGTTCTGAGATAAAAGCGCTCTCCTGAACTTGGATGAGCATAGTACATACGCCCAATTGCAAATTGTTGCTGTCTTGGAGCCCATTTGCTCTGTTTTCCCTTCCAGACAAATTTGGCAGGAAAATCCTGATAAAGAGTATTTCTGGCTTCTTCATATTGTACATTGGGTTTGAAATAAGCAGTGAGCTTGGTGTCTTTGCCTGCATTGCGATCCAAAACTTCCTGAACATTTAGTGCCTGGTCTTCATTCCATGTAACCATTTGTTGATCAGGCAAATGAACCTGAAGACGAACAATAGCTGGATGTTCTTGATGCATGTGGAAGTGAAAAATGCGCCAAAGTCCTTCACATGCAGAAACATATCGTGCATCAAGATATAGCTTGACCTCATCTTGACAGCGTCCAAACTGCATAGTAATGCGGTCATGACCCTTATAGACATATTTATAGATGTATTTGATGGCCTTGATAGAAGCAATAGACTCAACATTGATATGGCAGCGATATTTCCAGATAAGATAACGGCAATGAGCAACAACCCAGCGATTATCAACTTTTTTCCACCACCAATGTCAAACTCTTTTCCAGTGTCACGTCTCCTGAGATTTGCATAGGAGTCTTCATTGACAGTGGTCTGATCACGATAAGGCTTGGGAAAACATTTTGAACATTTTCCATTCACATGACATTGAGCAGTAGTGTCACCATTGCATGGAGTATGGACCATGAATTTCTTGACCAATTCAAAGAGTTCTGGCTCTTCCTCTTTATCTGGAAATTCAGCTGAAATAAGACTGTCAACATCTTCAGGTGTGCGAAGCTTGTGATCAGGATGCAAAAATACAATCATGTGCATATGTGGGAGGCCTCGCTTTTGAAACTCAATTGTCCACACATTTGCAACTGCTCTACCCATAATGCCATTTTTACAAATATCATTGAGCATCTCTTTCATTTTTGCATGAAAGACTCTGACCACCAAATCAGGACGATCAGAAGACTGTTGTCCAGGAAGAAGTGCCTCTTTGATTTCTGGCCAGCTTGGGTTGGCAGTAGCAGTGATGAATAAATCAGCTCCATGAAAATAACGGTTGATAGCAAGAGCATCCTGGCAGTTCTGAATCATGTTTCGTGTGCTTCCAGCAAAAGAAGAAGGCAAAATAGTCCTTTGGCCAACATTTGCACCTTCAGCATTAGGATCAGCTGCAATAGCATCCATAAGACCTTGACGTGTATCATTTCTGAATTTCTGCTGATTTTGTCTAACCCACCGTAATCTGTTTTGTTCTGAAGCTGCCCAACAGTCCACAATGAATTCCTGAAGAAGTTTTTGTGCCAAAAACAAATGTTGAGATTCATTTGTTTCTTCCCTTGGATGAAGACGATAACGGAAATATTCTGTTTGTGATATGTATTTCCGCTTTTTTGGTTGTGGAGCTTCAATAGCATCCTCATCCTGATCCTCATTAGGAGCCAGCTCAGCAGCTGGAGGATCATCATCAATTTCTGCAGCCTCATTAAAAGGAATGTTAGGATGCCAGCCTAACTGCCCAGTTGGAAAAAGAAGAACATAATGAAGTGGAAGATAAAGGGGATGCAGTTCACTGATTGTTTCCAGCCTTTCTCCAGCTCTTCGTCTCAGGACAATATCTCTGCCATTGGGATATACTTCATCACCATCTCCAGGAAGGATTATAGCCACTTCATTGGATCCAGCTGATGGTTCATTATAGCGTCTGCGATCAGTTTCTCGTTCATAGCGAAGAGCAATTGTGCATTGCTGGTCTATAGGCATGTTACGTGTTATTTCAAATGCTTGCTTGTATAGCCGTGCACCTGAATGGGAACGATATAGCATATCCTGAAGAATGCTCATAGTGGTTCTATCCAGCCCAGAGTTTGCAGGATGCTGCATGCGGAAATTGAGAGCTTCAGCAGGATCAAAAATATATAGCTGAGCATATAAAGGTGTAACACCAATCTGAGGAAGAAGAGATCCAGCTCGATGTGTTAACCTTCCTTGGACTTTGAATACATAAGGTCCAGGCCTATTGTTAATTGCATGATCAACAGTGACTCCCAATGAGGTCATGGCTAAAGCATTATTATACTGCCGGATATGATTCAGGAAGTTTTTGGATTGGGGCATGTTATTCCTAAGCAATGCATTTAATTCTGCAGGAGGATAATCCAGCTTTGGAAGAACAATTTTCCCACTAAAACAGCACATTCCAAATGTGGGAAAGCGAATCAGATGAATGTGAAATACGCTCTGCCATCCAGTGTAAAGCACCACACTTTGGACACTTTATATCCATTTTTCCTAAATTATGAACAGGCCAGTCATGGCTGAAGGGCTTACAGGCAGCCAGTAAAAGGGGTTGGGCATTTGGAAGTTGAGGCTGAAGAGGTGCAGGAAGCACAGGAGGCAGTATCTATTTCTTCATTAATATCATGTTCAAAATCACAAAGACTTAAAACACATACAGGAAAGGGTTGGGCATGAACATTATGGCCACCTTGTTGTAGTGGTAAAGGAGCTGGTGGAACAGCAGCTAAAAGATGAGCCAAATTTTCTGGCAAATTATTATACTGAATTCCATTAAATATAGCAGGCTGGAGAACAGGTGCAGGTGCAGGTGCAGGTGCAGGTACAGGTACAGGTACAGGTACAGGTACAGGTACAGGTGCAGGTGCAGGTGCAGGTGCAGGTGCAAGAGCAGGTACAGGTGCAGGAACACGACGGACACGACGGCCACCATGTTGTGGTGGTAAAGGAGCAGGTGGAACAGCTGCTAAAGCTGAACTAAATTTGCAGGCAAATTATTATACTGAATTCCATTAAACATAGCAGGCTGGGGAAGAGCAGCAGGAGCAGGAGCAAAAGGAACAGGAAAAGCAGGAACAGGAACAGGAACAGGAACAGGAACAGGAGGAACAGGAGGAACAGGCAGAGCAGCTAAAAGATCAGGAATTTCAAATCTTAGTGGTTCAATATGAGGCATTTCATCATGACGTGGGGTGCGACGGGCTTGGGGGCTTTCCAAGGCACGGGCATCGCGTTCAGATCTCTGTGCAGCAATACGAACACGACGTGGAGTGTTTGGAGGAGTTTCAGGCCTATAAAAATACTGATCAGCTTGATTTTTAAATCAGTTCATATTTAAAAAAAACATACATGGTCCAGAAGTCTTATTTGAATGGAACAATCACCACCACCACTAAATCCACACACAGAAGGAAAGAAGGACAGGATCCTGCAAAAAGATGAGACAGATCAGTGAGGATGGTTATTAGACTTATTACTCACCAAAGGAACACAGAAAACAGACTGTGTCAAAGTTAGAACAGTCAGAAATGAGGTATAAAGGCTTTACTCACCAAAAAAGAGGAAAAAAGCGAAGAAAGAGCAGAGAACTACAGTCTGCATAGGTTTAAGAATTTGCACAGAGCTAAAAGTGTCATAGAACACTCACCAAAGCCAATAACCACTCAGAGCAGCTTCAATTCAGCTAAAGATGGCTAATAGATGTGTTATTCTCAGGATTGTAGGCACAGAGGATTTTTTTAGGCTGTGTGGGATGGAAAGCAGCGTCGCAGCAGCAAACCTCATGGTTGCTTCATGGCACCAATTTCGTTGTTTGCCATCAGCCACTGGTTATTTATTTTAAAAGGTCCCGGCAGGCCCTGAAAGTTCCCGGGTCTGATTTACATTGTTTATTTCAAAAGGCGCCGCTTTACAGGCCCCAAAACACAACGGTGTGCTTTGTCATGATTAAGTAACTTGACTTACATAATTTGGTTTTTCCTTTTTAGAAACCGTCCTCTCTTATATTACGAGCTTTATGACCCGCCGCTACGCGTCGGGGGATTCGCTTCGCTCACCCCCTGTGCTTCACGGCAGGGTCAACAGCTCGTATTATAGATTTTCAGAGTATGTTTCCTTATATGTACATTTCCTCAAGAACGGCTCGATGAATCGAGCTGAAATTTGGCCACAAGCTTCGCCTAACTAATACGCATCAATTCCGGTGATAAAAAAAGTCAACCTATGATGGCCGAAATTATTGGTGGTCTCTGGTTGTCCACGACTGTAGCTCATCATAGACCATGCCAGGCACTGGCATAACGAAGCGTTCTTCGGGTGCGCATAACAGAAGACGCGACGCGTTTTCCGCCAGCAAATTGCTGACCAAAGAATTTTACGAACGCAAAGATACGTTGCGACCGTTGGTAGTACCGTGGTATCCAAGAAGTTAATCAGAAAAAATAGTGTCGTTGCTACAAGTTTGAAAGAAAGAATTAATTAATTCACGGAATGAGCAAAGACTTGTTACGCCACGCATAGCGGTGGCCACTAAGCCGAGGACTGGACGATACCTGGTGCTTAATGGTGTAATAAGAAGACGTTCGACCCGCTAGATTTTTCGGGAAGAAGGGGCTGAACCTCTTTCGGGTGAGAAGCTGGAGATTTTAGAATCGTTGCAGAGCATATCCTGTTGTCATATCTGGTTCATTAGACTGCACGAGATCAGGCGCAGAGATAGAAATATAATCTGAAATTATTCGAGATGAAAGACCCATGTTCAGCTGTCGTGATGATAGGCTTCAAATACACAGGATATGTGACTGAACGCTGCAGAGATTCGGAGGGATATGACACAGCCGCCGATCAGCGCTTGATGCCAATACAGGGTCCCAGGGATCCTGCTGACGTCGACGGAGTAGAGATAGAACCGATACAGTTGCCCGGAAACGGAGACGGACTCGGAGTAGATGCACCAACGCCCCAAGTACAGTACTCCAGGCGCAGCAGAGAGCCGTGGTGCTTCCGAATCTTGGAGTGATAGCTATCACAAGCGTAACCAAGTTAGAACTATGCTGTGCACGAGTCTCCCTATCCATTAGCATATAATAAATGGTACCGACCACGAATACCACACCATGCCTTCGAATTCCAACTCCAAGAAACTGTACCTTTCCTCCGACAAGCCATGGCAGGCTGTATACACAACAGAGGAGGGGTACAGTCTATACAAAACTGAGGCTCCCTCGTCTTGGAAAACGGCTCAGTTTACCAGAATACTTAGGGCGGTTCCATCCCTCCAATCACAAAGCTCGAACGGCGTGGGCACTGAAGCATCGTTGAAGGACTCATTTGGACTATTAGCGGAGATTGAGTACCACACCTTTCATGCGGCAAGGATTAGGTATGGTGGGGAGGAGAAGTCGGCTGATGAATTTTTCAGTAGGAAGGGGTTTAATGTCTATGGGAGGTAAGCAAGAGGAAAATTCTTGAGAGACGCTGATACGATTTGGTATAGTAGGAACTATATATTCACTGGACACAACGGGATCGAATACGTGTGGAAGATGGAATCAGATAAATGCAAGGTGAGTGCGAGTGTTCTAACTTCATGTAATCAGATAGAGGCTCACAAGAGTTGCACCAGCTGTTCGTCAACAACTCGAGCAACACTCCAATCGCAAACTTCCATCAAATGCGCAGAGGGTTCATACATCATGCACGTTCAGCTTTCCTGGAGATATTTGGAGAAGACTTGGACGAACATATGATCGATCTGATTGTTGTCACCTTCGTATACATGGAGAGGTTCCGCAAAGAACAGGAAATAGCTGTGGTGACTGCGACTGCCTAATCAATTGGCTAAGAGAAGGCCCTCTGGGGAAGGCGGTTCGCGAATCCGATGACGAGTGAGCAATGTGGCCCGGTGAGGAGCTATTTGTATAATAATGACCATACGGTCGTAGGGTCATTGACAGGAGCATATGGCGAGAGATTTTCCAAGTAGAAGAACCAAAATAACTTGTAGAGAAGCGTTGGAAAACTGAGTGGATGATATCATCCCGACTTGTTCGTGCGGTCCAGCCTTTGACAGCGCTCCCGCCTTTCCTGGAGTGAGTTGGATTATGGTACTGCAGGACTCTGATATACGGGACGGAGACGGCAGATTGTTGCAGACAGGAGTTAAACCACGTGGACGATGGACTTTCTTATGTTCAGCGGGTCGGACAAAAACTCCGTTTCTCATCTTCGTCCCTTTGATCACTCTCGTTAAGCATACATAATAGGAAGCTTGATGCGCGAAGCTACAGAATACAGAACCATGTCGCTTCAAGTCACCTGCTCCTAGCATGAACATACAGTTATCCGGACTATAAGACGAATAGTGGCGTACGGCATTAGCTTTCAAATTTCAGGTTGTATCCTTTCCCGTGGCCAACTTACCTATAGACAACAGCTATAGCATGATACGCAGATGGTCCTTTCTTGTGGCCGCCCTCCTCCCGACATATGTATTCGCCACCTTTGTCAATCCCAGCATCCTGGAAGCATGTCCAGGATACTCTGCGTCCAACGTGAAAGTCCGCCATGATGGTCTGAGCGCGGATCTTACACTAGCAGGAAGCCCTTGCAATGTATTTGGGAACGACGTTAAGAAGCTATCTCTGGAAGTAACATACGAAACAGGTGCGTCCTACTATGCATAATCAACACAGTCACATTGCCCTTAAAGTATTTCTCCAGCCGACAGACTACACGTCAAAATTACGGACCCATCTAGCACCCGCTACGAAGTTCCCGAATCTATTCTCCCCGCCCTTCAAGCTCTCCCAGCACATCTTCCAAATCATCCGCCATCCAATTCAGCTACACCTCCTCCCCCTTCTCATTCACCGTCTCCCGTTCCTCCGACAACGAAGTCCTCTTCTCCACTACCGGCCACGCGCTGATCTTCGAGCCGCAATATTTGCGGGTTAAAACCAATCTCCCAGCGAACGCGAACATCTACGGACTCGGGGAACACACGAACACGTTCCGGCTCGCGACGGACAACACGACGCTGACTCTGTGGTCGCGAGACGCGTATGGCGTGCCAACAGGGTCGAATTTGTACGGGAACCACCCCGTGTATTTCGAGCATCGGACGTCGGGCACGCATGGCGTGTTCTTGCTTAATTCGAACGGGATGGACGTCAAGCTCACTGGTGGGAATGGAAATAGCAGTGATCCGAATGGGGGGCCGGCCTTAGAGTACAACGTTATAGGTGGGGTATTGGACTTCTACTTCTTGGCTGGGAGCGAGAGCGATCCAACCGCTGTCGCGAGGCAGTATGCGGAGGTTGTGGGTGTGCCTGCGGAGGTCCCGTATTGGTCATTTGGGCTGCATCAATGTCGGTTTGGGTATCAAAGTGGGTTTCTTCCTGGTTCGGTGTGTGTTTAGTGACTTACAATGGTATATGTTTATAGACTTCGTTGATGTCGCTAATGTCATCACGAGATACGCTGCTGCGCAGATTCCGCTGGAGACAATGTGGACCGACATCGGTATGCGTTTCTTATATCGTGGATATGATGCCAGCTCATATTTTAATTCCTACTGCTGCTGCGACTACTACCACATGACGCAGATTACATGTTCCAACGCAGAATATTCACAGTCGACCCAGACTACTTCCCTCTTTCTCGCATGCGAGAGATTGTGGATTACCTGCATGCACATGAGCAACGGTTCGGTGAGTTCTATCTCTGTCGTCGCGTTCATTCTTTGCCAAGTTGGTGGTCGCTAACATGACTTGTACTGCCAACTGTCTACTCTAGTGCTCATGACGGACCCGGCTGTGGCTTACCTCCCCGGCGACACGTACGCGCCTTATAACAATGGAAAGATGCTTGATGTATGGCTCAAAGCGCCGAATGGGAGTGAGAGCTTGGGTGTTGTATGGCCAGGTGGGCTATTCTGCATTCTTTCTATTAGGCAGTTCGTTAGTCTAACTCGTATACAATGTGATACGCAGGTGTTACAGTCTTCCCCGGTATGTTTCCCAATTCTCTGTCATGACCTATAGGTCCCCGCCCCATATTGCTATGGCTGAACTTGTTTGATATCATATAGATTGGTTCCACCCTAACGCTCAACAGTACGGGAGATATAATTTTATCTATAATCTTGGGTGTAATTTAAACCTTTGTTTTGCAGATACTGGACGAGCGAGTTCGCCAGCTTTTACAGCCCTGTCACCGGGCTTGACATTGACGGGGCGTGGATTGACATGAACGAGCCATCTAACGTGCGTTACTCGGTTTCTCTACCGACCCCTCCTTCGGGTTCCTCTTCCTTCCGACGTTTTCCTTCCCATAGAACTGCTTACTCTCAGACGTTCTTTCTCTTACTTACTATGGGCTTATAGTTTTGCAATTTGCCCTGCGACGATCCCTATCAGCAAGCTATACAAATGAACATCCCTCCTCCGAGGACGAACCCTCCACCGGACCCTAATACGCCGATTTTTGTCAACTCAAGCGAACAGGCGCTAGGAAGAAGGGATGACGATGACGATTTGTTGAACCCGCCGTATGCAATTAACAACGCTGCGGGTGCGTTGTCCAGCAAAACAGCATTCGTGAGTATAGCATCCAGCTTTCTAATATTTACTATGCACTCATACACGCGTCCATCTGCACTCAGACGAATATCAAGCACTTCAACAACCTCTCCGAATACGACACACACAACCTCTACGGCACCCTCATGTCCTCCGCAACCCAGCACGCCATGCTCTCCCGTCGGCCTGCTAAGAAAACTCTTGTCATCACCCGATCAACGTTCGCTGGTGCCGGTGCGCATGTGGGGAAGTGGCTCGGTGATAATTTCAGCCAGTGGGATCATTATCGGGCGTCTATTGCGGGTGTGCTGGGCTTTGCGGGTGTGTATCAGGTGCCAATGGTTGGGGCTGATATTTGCGGGTATGGTATGTGTCGTAGATTTTCAGGTGTTGTGTGTATCCTCTGAATTGTTTTTTTATTCTTTAGCCGAAGATACAACGGAGAACCTGTGTGCGAGATGGGCAATGCTGGGCGCGTTCTATCCTTTCATGCGCAATGTGCGTTTTGTTCTTCTCTCCATTCGATCATTGGGCGCCTGACTTAGCTGTTTTTAGCACAACTCAGATACGTCTATTAGTCAGGAGTTCTATACCTGGCCGAGTGTCGCACAGGCAGCCAGAAATGCTCTTGACATCCGGTATGTGTTCTTCCCTCTGTTTTTCCAATCTCTGCATCGTCATGATCTGATTACTTGTATTCCGCTTTACAAGATACCGACTCCTCGATTATATCTACACCGCATTCCACCAGGCGCACACCGATGGCACACCCGTCCTCCAACCCCTCTGGTTCAAATACCCAAAGGACCCCAGCACATTCCCCATCGACCTCCAATTCTTCTTCGGCGATTCTGTTTTGGTATCGCCTGTAACAGACCAAGACGCGACGTCCGTTTCTATATACCTCCCTCACGATACGTTCTATGACTTCCTCACCCTCGCGCCTGTTCAAGGCACCGGAGCCATCGAGACACTGCAGAATGTGAATTTCACGACGATTCCGGTGTATATCAAGGGAGGAGCTGTGCTGCCTTTGCGAGTGCAGAGTTCGATGACGACGACGGAGCTGAGAAAGCAGGATTTCGAGTTCGTCGTAGCGCCTGATGCGCACAGTGGTCAGGCGAGCGGGAGGCTATATATCGATGATGGGGAGACTCTCTCGCCGCCTTCGAGTGCGACGACTCAAGTGAAGATGGCCTTTAGCGGGGGCACGTTAGATGTCACAGGTAGTTTTGGGTTTGAGACAGGGGTTAGTGTGAAGAGGGTGCGGTTCCTTGGGGTGGGTGAGAAGCCTGCTGAGGGGCAAGTGAAGGTTGATGGGAAGAGTGTGGGAGGGAAAAGTGTTACCTGGGATGCAGAAACGAAGGTATTGGATGTGAACGTTGGGATTAAGCTTGAGAGGGCATTTAGTGTGCAGATTCGTGCTCAGTGATCGACAATGGTTCGCAATGGAAGTTCTTGTAGCTATTTGCTCATGACATGACTTGCTTTTTGTAAGTAACTGAAGAATGGAAATATATATCCAAAGTTGATTCGAAGGAAAGGCTCAACTTCTGGCTTGGCGAGTGTGGCCCAATATGACGATCAATCGACAAATGCTAAGCTGGTCGAAACTAATACAGCAGGTGGTCTTAAGCGTATACAGCATGCTGTATGTTCTCACAGTCCAAATAGCAGTTTTCCGTGAATACGAAATAAAATCTATCAATCACTTCTAATCACCTTCATATCCTTGCCCCTTCAATGCTTTCGAAATGCATTCTAATTGGTCACAGGTGACGCTAGTCCCTCAATCCGGACACTCCGACAGTTCTGACATTCTCGAAGCCAACAGCTTGGCTCAATAACTGGCCTGATCTACAGGTTACAACGGTGGATGAAACAGGGGCACGTACGGCGGTGACGGATCTTGAAACAAAGAAGTCCACTTGACGATCAGGAAGAAAAAGCTGCATCCCGATACTGTTATGTTTGCACACAAACATGATGGCAGATCTGTGAAGCAGAAGGATTGGCTTGTTGTAGGGAGAAGGGCAATTTGGCGCTGAGTAGTCGACTGATCTCTGCTTTTGAATGTTCTAAATAGTTTCTGTTATGCTCGAAGCAAACAGCGGATAATGCAATCTCTTCAAGGTGCTTTTATAACGCGACATATCGCCTCGTAGTAAGTATTTCCTTTCTGCGAGCTACCACTGTTTAAAATGATGCTACCCCTACATGTTTAGCTGTACCCTGAAGACGAGCCGGGTCCCCTATAGTCTACACACGATTTCCACCTCGGCCAACCCATCTGCCCCTCTAGCTCTTGTGCTCTTCCATAGGACAGAGTTGTTTTGGGATGAAATTATCACGTAGTTCCTCATTCTGGAGGAAGCGATAAGAACAGAAGACCAAGAAAACGTGTGTTCGTCTTTTGCATTCTCCGACAACGTTTAATAATTATACAGACATATGACATCGCAGCATCTAGTCGACGACAATACATACATATTCTACGGAGGGCTTACCAGGTAACAACCTTGGCCGACCTCATTCCAGGGATCGTTCAGCTGTTATAGTTGTCTAGTATGTTATCAAACCTCCGACGAAGGAAGGGAACTCTCTCGCTTGATCCTCAGCCATACCATCCAAGCATTCATAATATCCTAGACGGATATCGCGAGTTAGCCATAAATTACACAGAACGGACAACGATTACTCATGCTCACTCTCTGTGTCCCAAATATCAATCCCTCACCGATTGGTACTGGACAAAATAGTGAAATGTTTTATCAGTCTCAAGTACTTGATATGTCCGACACGAGGATATAACTCGATGTCAATATACTCACGCAAAGCCATTGTCAGGTTTGAAAATCGGAACTTAGCGGCATCGTCGAGACTCTTGATGAACCAAACCGAAGCGCCGCAGCTATCATTTTCGTGTTCCAACAAAGATTTTAGAACTTAAAATTGAACTTTAAATGAGAAGAAGTGACCTACATCATGACTACCATCATAATGGCATTGAAAATAAACACTCGTATTATCACCCTAGGTGACAGCTTGTTACGATTGAGCGTCTCCTTGTATACTGAATCTTTTGTCGATACAAGTTTCTCATAACGAGACCTATATAATAGATTGGGTAAGGCCCAATGGACGATGCGGTAAGTTCGGGATAGCAGAGTGAGTGCTGGGTACGGACCTTGCAGAACCATGATCATAATTCCTCCAACCATAGACAGTCCAATACAGATAGTAGGCCTAATTTGAGATTCCAGTTTAACACTGTCACTGTGAACAATTGGCCGTAAATAACTTACACAAGATTAGGAACGAAATGACATCGCATTCCTGACGCATCTCTGTCCACAATAGTGGGATTCTTGGCTCCGATCTTTGTTTGAAAGATTCAATTATTAAGGGGCGGGAATGAGACGATGATATAACATACGGAGAATGAAAGGATGAGGACGCATATGGAGACGAGAATAGGCGTAACGTTGATCTGGTAGGGATTGGGGATGAAATGCTGGAAAAATAGGTTGAAGATAGAAGTGACGTACCCAAAGAACATGCTTATGGGATAATGTGCACGACTTGCGACCAAGGAGCATTGAAAGGTAAACCTATGATTCACACGAAATATCAGGCTTCTGTATAGGTTTCCAAGACAGGGGGTCGTCTGGGAAGAACGATGGCTTACTTGAAGAAGAAGAGCAGCTCCAACCAGGGAGCATCTATGAGAGATTATCGACATTCGATAGCAAACCAGCTTGTCCATGACGTAGTACTCACAATACAGTCAAAGGGTACACCAGAATAGCCTGCAAGAAACATATTCCCTCGCCGGCTCCGGCCCCGTCTGCCGTCGGAGCAGCAGCACCTGGCTGATTGTCGACAGAATACCCGCTGTGAGGAGATTGAACCATATCCCTGCCCTTATAACCTTGTGTGATAGCAACGCCGTGAGGAGCACCAACACGAGAAGAACGAGCCCCGAGAGTTCAAAGACGTTGTAGAACAAGATCGCGACAGATTCCATGGCTAACCCCGTTCACGTTCATGGAGGTTTGAACGTTGAAAGGAAGAAAATGAGGGAATTGGAAGACAAGAAGAAAGAAAGAATCAGATTCTAGGGTTTGTGTTGACGTTTATATGATATCGGTTGCAAACTTTGAGCGGCGGCCAAGACGATCGGACTATTACCGGGCATCATTCAATGAGAAGAATCCCCGGGGCTTGATTCATCAGTGCCTTTGGCAACGCTCAGCTGAAGCTTTTCCATGGACTACAAGGAGTGTGGGACCCTGTGAACAATTGTTAGTCTGGTTACGACGTGGCGCTGGCAAAGTAACAAGCGCCTGCACCCGCGCCTACACCAAAAACGGTCAGCCCCATCAGTGACACAGCTGTGCGTTAATAAGCCCTTGAGCTTCCTAATGTAGCCACATCTAAGAGAGAAATATGTGCCCGGTACAAGCAGAAGCAGACTTCTCTCTGCATAGATAAACAGGAAGTAACTCATTGTGCAAGTATGGAAAGGTGAGATAAACCTACATCATAATATTAGTCATGCACGTCACTCTCAAACGGTTTACCTCAGGCTTAGAAGGAAGGGCCCGCAAGTAGGAAAAGTGCGTTCGTCAATATACCTGATGTATGGTGCCTGACTATTTAATAGAAGTACCCAGCTTAGCCATTGCCGTCAGGACTCAGGAGGCTGTATCCCGCGACAATAAATACCTATGGGCAGAGCGCTTTGGACTCTGGTGTGCAGCTGCAAATTATGGTCGGCTAGTTAAGCCCTCACTAATGCTTGCCAAACTTGACTTACTGTTTTAGTCTGGCGTGACAGGCAATACGATCTCGAAGCTAGTGGCTATCCGCGAGGTCTCTGAAGGTACATCCTTCAAGAGATCTGTTCAGGAGAACGACAGACGAATTGAAAGGCAACAGACATTTCAAGCAATAGAATACTAGAGATGGATGTATAACATATGACCACGTCAAATCATCTTAATAGTAAGGAACAATCGCCATTTGCAATGATGTGCTGGGATATCCTCGTGTTTAAACAAGGTTACATACCGAATATTTTGAGCAAGACGTCTTCCGGAAGTTAACTATTGTAGGGGCCAGCCTATTGGAGTCTGCGACTTGGAGAAGCCCATCCCAAACAAGGTCTGAAAAGCACAGCAAGCAGCCGTATCGAAGACATCGTCAGGGGTGGTCATCTTTACACGCTAGCGCTTTCTAATGTCCGGAGTGTGTACTATGCCTTGAATAGTACGGTGACCTCAGCTGGAACAAATGTGCATGCTAGATGTGATGTAATAGTGAAAAATCTGAGCAACTGACAGATAGAAAGAGCCAGACATGGGAATAATTAAGGCCGATTTGGAGACGTCGAGCACAGACGCTATGGCCTAGTTGGCTTTTCGCAGCTGACGAATGTACTTGACACCCATTTTTGTAGCGACATGTCTGCAGGACCCCATAACGTAGTTGGAACGAAGCCATACGCTCAAGGCAGCCTGGAGAACATGGATAACACATTCCAGTGCAACGGAAAGACTAGCAAAAGCGCAGCAGGAAGTACATACCAGTGTTTGACTAGATAGAATGGCAGTCAGGCACAGGAGTCAGGAGCGAGGTTCAGAAGCAGAGAGTAGAAGCGCCACCCAGACCGCCCAAAGTATCAGAGCAGTATCATGTAAGCCAGAATATTTATAACGCAGTCTTCTTTTCGTTTTCCAGATATCGGATATACGCTTCGGTACAACGGTTAAGTTGGAAAAGTGTCAACAAGATGCGGTGGCGTTGGAGGGGAGATTACGAAGTCGGCAGTTATAGGGAGAAGGTTTAGTCCCAGAGGTTGAATATCCAGCAAGTAGAGCGAGATGATCAGCCCAGGAGAGATAGCCCCTAGCTAATGTGTGAGATGAAGCACCCACAATAACGACGGTACCGATGGTCGTCATCAAGCTAGACAATGAAGGTAACAGACGTTCGATGAAGGCAGATATTTCATATCCACGAACAATGAAGAGATCGAAGGCAAATCTCAATAATGGAAAGGAAAACGGACCGTGGATTGGATTTTAAGAATAGAATAGAAGTGCGGCATGGGCACCGCTCCCACACTGACACAGTACTGGCGTTCTTTCGCACACGAACCAGTGCGAGCAGGTCGTTCGGCTGGAAAACAGTTTGTTTTGACATATGTAGTCACGGAAAGTTGCGTTAGGCCTGGCGAGCCAATTGCGCATGATGATGTGTCAGTGGAACTCTCTCCACAAAGGTTGAGCAGATAACTGGGTGATGTGAAAGGTCTTTTGAACACTCACCCCACTCCGCAACAAATGCAGCCTCGAGAGTAGCCGAGTCATATGGCTCGATATGCCGGGTAGAGCGACCGGTAACAGTGGAGCGTTGGATTTAATGTCGAGAAGCAGTAAAAACATGTGGAAGTCGCCACAGATTGCAGAACCTGGCTCGATCATCGAACTGTCTGTTTGCTAAAATGACATTAATGAGAAAGCACCTGGCATCCTCAGAGTACTTCCTCTGAGCATGACTTCACGGCCATCAGCGAGGAGTAGCAGCTGTCCGAGTCTCAGCTGTCAGGCAACATAAAGTAGCGAAGCTGGTGTTGATGTATGTTCTATTGTTGACTGTGACTTCCTTAGTATCGCCCGTAATTGGCATACCTACATGATGTATTGACTGGATGGCCTTATGCGAGTACTGTGGGAGGGCTGACACTGATGGGCGCAGTACCCATGTTTGTGGAGGATAGCAGCTGCTATCGTTACATAAGCCGCTGCTATCATTATATAATGATAGCAGGTCTGTAAAAGGTAATAGGCACAGCCACTTGCTATCATTATATAATGATAGCAAGTGGCTGTGTATTCCAAGTGAGGCAGCTTGTTCCCGCGCCCCGAAAACAATTATCAGTGCACGAAATAGCTCATAACTCCAATATTCTTGACATCCTCCACCCATCCTCCACGCATTACTGTTTGTACTGTTCACTTCCCACTATATATTTAAAATTTTACTATACATATGAGCTATATTCAAGCTATTTTAACCTGAAATATTAATTTTGTCTGTACCAATCTGAGATCCTTTGCAGATCTTTACAGAACATTATGCAAAAAGTAAGTATATCCCTTGTAGTCCCTGACCCTCTAACTGCTGGAGAGATTCCCAATATTATCTGGGATATTGCAGAACCTGACATAGCTATTTTATTGCAGAATTGATTACCTGAGTTGTTAGTAGGGCTGGATATAGGTGCGCCTGCAGGTAATTTGGGTAATGGTATTTTCATACATTCCCAAATTTTCTGTAAATTATGCAAGTTTTTCATGCAAATACATTATGAATTAACTGAGTTATGGTCATATGAAATTTGAGGACAACCAGTAAAAAATGCGGCTGTGCGGAGCAAAGGTACACCTTCAGGCAAATCAGGTAATGGTATTTATCATGTAACCCCGAATTTTCTGTAAATTATGCAAGTTTTTATGCAAATCCGTTATGAATTGACTGAGTATGGTCTGATGAAGTTTGAGGACAACCAAATAAAAAATGCGGCTGTGTGGCGCAAAACAACCATTGTGCCAACTGACTTGAAACTTCACCGGGGCATAACTCAGTCAATTCTTAACAGATTTCCACGAAAAAATTGCATAATCTACAGGAAAGTAGGGGCTACATTATGAGTACAATTACCCGAATTACCTGCGAGTGCCCCCGTGTCCAGCCTCAATTGTTAGTCATAGATCCCTCCTTTTCCCTCTCTTTCCTCTTTCCTTTTTGGGAATTTTTCTTATTTCTTTTTGGGCTCCACAAACATGGGTACCTTGCCCACTGATGTGAGAGAAGAAAAGGTGGTCAAATAACATGTGATGTAAATACTACGCTCACGCAATTTTGAGATTGGGAAGTGGTGTGTCGACAGGGTCTCGGACAATCGAAGGCAAGTATATGGCAAGGAAGCTTGTACGAAATCGACAGGTTCCAAATGATCGTAGTGACAAGGGAACCTTGAAGGGGGCACTGACGACAGCGATAGGGATAGCAGACAGTAGGAGGCGTGCTTCCCATACAACAGCGGTGAGTCAAGGAGCTCACCCGTTAGATGTACAGTTTTTCCCTTCAAGGGACGCGTTCAGGGTAGCTTAAAATTTTCCAGGACGCCAACTTGGACGCGACTCGACGCGTTGTGTGCCACTCTCCGAAGCTGCCAACTACTCCTGAGCTCAGAGGTCCGACTCCGGTATAGGACGACGTATGCATTGGAAGAAGAAATAAAAGTCTCGAGTTTGCAGCGCGCGATGAAGAGGGAATCTGAATAGTGAAAGGGGAGGAGAGCTGAAGGGAGTCGCGCGTTCACAAACAGGGAGAAACAGGGGCGATGTTGACTTTATTTGCTACACGTGATATTTTCTCACGGCATGACACGCTCATCGCGCATGTTCGTTTGAGGTGATTCGAAATAAGCTCAAGAATTTGACTGCGCGCCTAGATCCAAAGTTCTCACTGATAACCATTAATAAAATAGGACATATATTGATATATCAACACAGGGCTACTCTATAGTTGTACTAAGTACCAGTTTAACATAATGGACAATTGTTATTAATCAGAAGTAGAATCACATAATATAGGTCCAGTGGTTAACGAGCTACCACTTACATTTAGCTCAGTTGTCGACTTGTGCGAATGGAAACTACGTCATCCGAGCTACAGAGGCAGACAAAGCGGTTAATCATTCCCATCATTTACATTTTAAGAACATGCAAAACTTTGATCAACAGCGTTCAAAAAGAAAAGAAAAGAAGCATCTGACAACTGACACCGTCCAACACAGTTTTATTGGCAGTCAGATTCAGGCAATCTCTCTCCCACAGACGGGACTGCCTCGCAGAACAATGCCATATGGAGCATGAAAGGCTATTTATAAATCTCCCTGGACCTCGTTTCAACTTCCCTGCCACCGCTGTTTTGGACGGTGGTTTTGCCTTGTATTGAATTTGGAGTCTCGTATGTACCGCATGGTGCTCCCTTCTAATCTAAGAGGTGACTAGAGGTGGCTATTTACATAGTACTTGGATAATGGAGCCAAAGGCGGCATCTCATCATACACCTTTATTTTGAATACGTATACGCTCATGCTATATACTTGCATTATGTGGGGACAGTATTAAAGCGTAAAATTTTCTCTTCAGCCTTTCGAAGTTCGAGTATCCTAGATCTTGAATATGGCTGTTATTGCCTCCCCAACGACAGTCTAGCTCATTGACTCAGGGTAAGATTACTATGTTAGGGATGTTATCCAATGGGCGGCGACTCGGACACACTCTCTAGGAGACAGCTGATCAGCATTTCATATTCAGATCGATTGCACCGACGACGCCCTGTAGTTATAGCCTACGATCCAACTTCCAAGTCTCAGGATGCGGATAGGCTATTGTTCCTGGGACTTGGAAGCGAGCCTCGAGGCGTTGCAAAGTTGTTACAAAGCGTGCAAGAAGCCATAAGAAGCCACCTGAACCCTACTTATAGAATTTGGAAATCTGATCTGATCTGATTTGATTTGATTCGGCTCTACTTATATGGACTCACATGATCATGAAATTCGACTCGTGTGCGAACCGAGATCTCTCGCCACTGTAGACTACGTCAGTCGGATATCCTCAACGATGCCCGCCGGCTTGCTTAATATCCTGGCGTTCATCACCAGTAGCCAAATACCCTCCCATCCTTAGCTGAGGATATCAGACTCGTGTCGACTCAAGTGTTACTGTATTGATCTCGTTCGTTCCCGTCTTCATCTTCCTTCCTTCATTCGTTTCACAATCTGGTCCTTTTCACATCCTTCTCCTCGGGCATTAATCTATCTCCCGCTCATGCTCATTTTACGAATCACTCTGGGGTATCTATTTACATTTCAACCAGACGCAGGACTTGTGACTATGAGCATTACCTTTTCTTCCCTTTGAAACCCAAGAGCTCTTAGTGCTAGCCAGAGCAAAATGGATGCTGTGCCTCCCACCTATCCTGTGACTGCGTTTAGCCCGAGGGCGTGTCCGACTCTTCTTCAGCTGGAAGCCTGGGTGGCCCTCGGACTCTGATGATTCGTACGCGTATTCTGTAAGCTACAGATCCGACGCAATGATATGATGGTTCTCATTCTACCCGACTCCGACTCCGAGCTAGTCAAGGCTGGCAATTGGCCTCCGTACGCGTCATGATCATGATCTGGCGATCCTCCGAGGCTGCTGATTAACTACATGATACATCCATCGCTCGAAGCGAAGGGCCAGCCGAGACTACAATCGCTCGAGTATTGGACGCGATGCGATGCGATGACGTCTCTGCTCACAAGTTCACACCTCCAAGCTCTTCGTCCTCAATAAGCACTCAAAGTCGTGCTCTACCCGACTCCGACTCCGAGCTGCGTGGTTATCATCCGCATGTTCTAACTTCCATCTTTCAGTTCCATCATATTCGTGTTGAGAATGACATGGACACGGAACCTCAGGTTCGAGCTTCAGACTGGATGTTGACTTACGAGGGCCGCTACGACGATGTAGACTTACGAAATGAACTATGACGAGGACAAGCTGAAACTCTAGTGCGGTAGGCTGAGTCCGTCTCGGCTGAGCGATGTTGATGACGCCCTGGTCCTTCTCCTTTCCTCGACTAGGAAGCATTGAAGCAGACTTCATCCATCCACTACCTTCAGGCTTCAACCCCCGTCTCGTCTCCGCACAAGTCCGTATATCGTCATTATTGTTAACGCGGTCTCCTTAATATCGTCGCTCTGGTGGCGCCATTCTACTGAGAAGCCTGAAATAGATCATTTCCATCTATCATCCATCTATCATCAACATCTATTAGTATCCATTGATCATTTGGGTTTTAGGTGGGGGTTAGAATTTAGAACTTGATATCATTACGAGCGACGACAAGCATGCGTGCATGCGCGCATGTATGTAGATAGACCGGAGGAAGCACCTCGACATCGATGTCGATGTCGACGGCAACGAGCATCTGTCGTCTTCAAAGTTAACGTTCAAAGTTGAGTGGAGTTGTGAAATATGACGTGCTTCCTAGTACTACTATCAATAACAGAAAACAGAGCAGGGAAGATGGCAATATGAGCGATTCGGTCAATAATTTGAGTTGACTTTGTCCGGAGTCCGGAGCCTGGATCATTCAGCCAACGCCATTAGCCTCCTTCTGTTGCTCGATTCAAGGTCTACGGTCTAAGGACGTCATTGGCTAGAGCTACTGCTATTAGTATAGACATACATTACCATAGATCACTCGGACCTGGGTAATACGTCGTCGCTTCTAGCGACTGAGCAACATGACTTTTCGTTTAGATCCAGACCATTTGAAGGATCTCTTCCGGTTCGGAACTCGGGACGGGATGTAGCCTGTACTTCATGTAGGACCCGAGTCGAAGTGTTTTCCTGTCATTGCGATATGCGTTCTGCAGCAAGGTCCGTTGAAAGTTGAGTTAAACTATCTATGTCTGTATAACAACGATCCTTCAAGTTGGAATAAGTAAAATCGAAGGAGATTTTCTCTGTGGTACCCAAGGTACGAGTAAGTAAGTGGCCTTCGATCGAGCTCAAATTCATGAAAAACACACTCCTCACTCATCGTAACCGCAACTAAGATGTCTGGTAACATCTAGCTGAAGCGCGACCACTCATGGAGAGAAATCACACTGAACTTCTCGGCCGCCGGCATTATGTTGCTGGTCCATGTCCTCCCAAGCTGCCTCGCCTCAGATACGCCCCGCACCTTTTGCCAGATTAGGAAACCGGCACCCACCGGCAACCACGTGCCCTTGTGATGGGGTAACCGGCAGCCGCTCGGACCAGGGACTTCGGTAGAATGTGGCGCGGATGCGGCGGCTAATATTTTTGCATAACTCCATTTGGGCTGGGTTGTGTTTTTTTAGGTTTTCTTGTAAATGTGTGTGGGAGTAGGCACGATCAAGAACAAAGCGGCGCTGATTTATGTCAGTGATGGATGAGAGGAAAGGTTATCTAACTCGTTAAACCCAGCCCAGCCGCGTTGGTATCTAAATGTGAGTGGTACTGGTGGTGTGCTAGATTGAGTTTTAATAGCGCTGAGGAAGCGTTTAGAATCAGATCTCTTGGACGTCTTCTTGACTATGATAGTTATTATAGGTTTGCTTATAGATTTGGGGCGGAAAGCTGATGGATCTGAAAGAAGGAAAGAACATGACATGATCATTGCCACTCACACCAACTCCGTATGTACGCCATAGTGGATACATACGAGTATTGTGCTATGTTGTTACTATGCATATACCATTCGACTTGGAATTCAATGTACAGGTTACAATTGACGTGAAGAAGCAGGAGAACAAAAGATTTCAATCCGACGTTCAGGAGGTCCGCTCGCCCGGCACTGAGCAGAGCGCGCTGCCGTCGTCGCGCCGCGGCATCGACACAGCATGCAGCAGCACACCGACTCGACCAAGACCCGACTCTCGAGCCAACCAGCATCATCACCGCCTTTGGTCCCCTTCAGGCGACAAGTTCACCAAACCTGCACAAAATAAGCAGCGGATCCACGTGTTACATTGGAATCGAATCAATTGGATATTTAGGTGAGCTCGAGTCGGCTCGCTCGGGAGTCCCAATTTGGGCTTGACGTGGCGCATCCCTGAGCTTGGGAGCGCATAAATTAGAATGTGCTAGAATGTAGTGACTACATATCGTAATTGGGGTGGGGAGAATGGAGTTCCTTTGCTGTTCGTAAGCAGGATATGATTGTCGTAACATAAGGTTAGGTTCTCTGCGGCGTGATAACGACAAGGGGTCCATTATCAAACGCGAAACGGTGACTGCAGAATAGACAAGAAGCGGCCTTGTCCTTTTCTACAGTCGGGGGTAGTGGGGATGTGGGTGATATAATCGCTATAGAAATTGAAGGATATTTTGTATAATTATAAGGCGTATATGTAGATAGAAACAAGGAGAAGAAGAAGAGGGACAACGAGGCTGTTATAAAATTGATGGGTGGAGTCATGGACAGGAGCAACAAGGAAGCATCCCAGTCTCGAGACGAGCCAGCTGTTGTCCAGGCTTTACGAGAACGATGGTTCGACTCGGCGGTCGATCCCGATCACAAACCACCTCCATATTTAGGACAGGCTTGTTATCTGAGCCGTTTATAAACACCGCCTCTACTGTCCATCTCTGCCTCGTTTCCCTCCAGCAACATCTACATATCTGACTACTCTCCTCCTCCTCGACTTACTCACTCTAATGGCCGCCCCGTACACTACATTCGCACCATACAAACCTCCTTCACCGCTGCACACCCCCACTCCTCCTCCGCTGCCGCCTGGGCGACTGCCTCCGCCTCCTCCCAGTATCTCAACCAGTTCAACCACCATCACCACCACTACAATAATAACTCTAATATCATCTCCCAACCCCGCGCCCCAGGTGCACACGGAGGGTACACCAGCATTAGCACGCACAACACCCACATGTACACCCACCACCTACGGGACCTCGCCCACTCCTCCGTCTCTGGGCCCCGCCAACAGTCGCCTCTTCCTTCGGCACAGCCGGGCCCATACATCCCCCAGGGCCACCGAAAATCCATAACAGCCTCTGCAGATGCCTCTCCCACTCCCGTGCGTTCCGCCCCGAGCGCCCCCCGGAGCAGGAGACGCTCTGTCTCAATCCGCATGCCCCCAACCTACAAATTCGACCCTTTCGCGGACGAACCCATTGCTCCAGAACCTCAGATGGCATCATCTCCCTCCCCAGCTGCTGTCCAGACCGAAACCGCGGAACTCGACGCCCCTCAACCGCTCATCCACACCCGGGAAGCACCCTACACCATCCAGATCCCCGCAGCTGCGCAGACCGACATCCAGCTGTACACTCCCGCACCCTCGCCCCGCTCTCCATCCCCCTCGTATACCTCACGTGCGCTGTCTCCGCGCGCGCAGTCATTCACCCCAATGCAGATGCAGATGCAGATGCCCAAGGCGCCCCACCGAACCTGTCCAAGGTGGTCGCGAGCATCCTGCTGAACCGCGTGCATGCGGTGGGGAAGCCGATGAGGAGGCGCGTGGCACCCAGCCCGGCGGCGAGAGGCCAGGGGAGGGATTATGTCAAGAGCTGCTTGTCGAGTGTCATCAGCGTTGAGGCGTAATCTCGGAAGCCTGTGAGGCGTTGGGCTCATCGACTTTCGGATCTCTGGATTTCTTCTGTGCCTTGCAGCCACTCGTCTTGTTTTTCTTCATGTCCTTATTCATGATACGACACGCTACGCTCGTTTAGTCAACACACATTCACTTTGTAACGACATCGTCATCCATCGCCATTACTCAACTCAACCATTCTGTACCATTGTACCATCATCATCAATCCCATACGCCACTTCCTATTCCTTACCATATTCATCCACTCATGTGCCTTGTACTCCAACAAAATCCGACCTAAACTCCTTGCCTCCCTTGTATATCCCCCTTCTTTCTTTTCTCTTTATTACTTTCTCGGTTTCTCGTCGGTCATCAGTGTCCTCTTTGTACTGTTTTCCTGCTAGTTATTGTTATATCCTTTTCTTTCTTTCCTTTTTTTTTTGCTGGATTCGTATAGAATGTTTCAATAGCTCTTTATTAAAGTAATCTCCCCATATCACACCACATCATCCCATTCACCTCACCTCCCTCATCCCCATCCCCACATCCTGCCATCCTGCAATCCCACTTCCATTTCTAAACCATACGCATACAGCTACAGTTCTCGGCTCAGTATCAAGTCAATACATGCATATACCTAACAAAAACGCTCCTCGTCTCACTGTTTGTACTACTCTGCATACGTTATTAAATGAAGTACTATCTGTTCTAGTTGCTATTCCAGTCGTGATATGATATCGTTTGCCCGTCAGTATGTGCGATGCAAGTTCTTCCGATAAGTCTGATTTCGCATCTAAACACGACTTCAGATCAAAATATCTTTGAGCCTGTGTTAAATGTATTGCGTTTTCGTATTGGCTTTCGCCGCGGCGTGCAGCTCATTGGACTCTTCAAGTTCCTACTTACGCCCACCTACCCCGCGTCGTCGTGGTATGCGTTTACCGGATGTATTCCCGTCGTGGGTGCTCATTGGTTCCATTCTCGAGAGCCTGTAATTGAATTGCGGGTCGACGCTCGGTAGGAGACGGGTTTATGTCCGGGCTCTGTCCGTCTCAGTGCTTTGGATGGGCCTCGGACCTCCGCGGGCTAGTATGTAGCGTATGTTTAGAATTAGGATCTCGGATTCGAGTTGCTTATTGGGTGGATGCACGCTTCGTCTTCGTCTTCCTCTAAGCTATGAGATCTAAGCCTCAAAGAGACTTACTTGCTAAGTCGGTTGTGAGTTATCATTCGGATTCAGGTACGGTGGTGCGCCGCGCGCGTGATCATGACCGCTCGAGCTCCGAGAAGCGGGCTGAGACTGAGACTGAGGCTCACTAACTGGCAACCTGAATGGTAAGCGTGGGCGCTGGCTATGCCAGATAGTCTGAGGCTGACGGTGGCGTCGAGCTAGTCTATGCATTGTAAACAATGGCGGTTTGCTTAGAAGTTAGAAGTTAGACGTTAGAAGCTTGCTGCATAGTCTGAGGTACCGGTGCCATGTACATATCATCATCAAGGCACGGTGTGTATGGGACCTACTGCTTCAGGTATAGTATGTATGTAACTTTAAATAACGCCTAACACGAGGCGGAGGGAGGACCTAGGCGGATCTTGAAGCTAACGTCCGGACGTCGCCTGGGGCCCTTATTAGCTCGCTTCGAGGTATGATATGGACACTGTACTCCGAACTTGAGACGTCCGTTGCATGGCTATTGGACCGGTTGTCCGACTCCTGTCGTGGACACTGGATCATATCCTGGTCCCATGGCCATATGCTTTTGTTCAGTTTTTTTTTAATTTAATCTGTTCTTACATTTCATGCGAAATTCGTGATCAAGTTTCAACAGTGACTACAAGTTAGTGGGCTTCAAGCAAATCTCGACCCTCGAGCCCCGACCCTACCCCGACCCCGACCCCAACCCCAACGCGACGGTCGACGGACGCGCGTCGAGTCACTGCAGTCTGCGTCGTCCGACCAAGCCCAAACTGCGTCATCGTCATGCATATGTAGTTTTTTGAAATTGATTAGAACAATGGCAAGGACGAATCGGGATCAGCTGCGCGAGCGAACGGTCCGCGCGGCGCCCACATCAGCCAGCCCACCATCAGGGCGAGTCGGTCGGGGTCGTGATGCGACGCGACTCGGACGCCGCTCGGGTTTGATTTTGAGTCTTGACAGGTTTTTGATGCGGATACCATCAGATCGGCGGTCGTTGACGTCTTTTGAAATTACGAAATCATGATATCTGACTCTGCTCGTCGTGTCCGCCGTCGACGCTGTCGTCTTCGTCTTCGTCATTGAGTCAGACGTGGTCGAAACCCCACATTGACTTGTTCATTGCGTGTGGACCCAGCTCTTCACTTTCTTTCATGCGACTCATCTTCAACTCGCAGTTATCGCAGATTAGATCATAACACGACTTCGAGTTGAGTATTCAATTGACAGGAGTGCTGGGGGCTGGTAGGTTATGAATTGTCCGGAGAGCCCATCTCATTCGTATGGGTACATAATTCCTTTTTCATTGGTTTTGTTTGCTCGTTTAGATATTATTACTCGGCTGAATACGATGCAGATTAAATAAAATTTGCTCCGTTGGAGTAGGCCAATCCGGCCTACCCTAGCAGCTCGTGTCTGGCAAGGCTCGGAATGCTCGTCGAGCGGCCACGCAGTATAGCGTTGCGGGCAAAGTGTGTTGTTCTCTCACTACGAAAGCGCGCTAGCACACAAACCGTGCACAGCCGCTGATGCGATCTACAGTATCTAATCTAATCCGCCCTCGGGCAGCTCGGCCCAGATGGTCGGAACCCACTGTCACACCGTGAGTGGGGAACACATTTACCTAAGACCTTTGTGCATTGTTCATGTAGAATCTTCAGAGTAGAAGCTCTCAGTCAGCCCACAATATAGCGAGTGCATGGACCTACTCTATGTGGGGAAGTGATTGGGGAGCTTGCTCCCTCTCTAATGCCGATACCAAAATGTCTAAGCCCACGTGATCCGCTGGCTTTGTGATGGTCACCCCGTGAGAACTTTGAAAGCGGCGAGTGGCGAGCATAGCTCCTCATAGAGCATGCCAGGCACTGGCATAGCGAAGCGTTCTAAATATCTGCCATTTATGGAGAACAATGGAGTTTCAAGAAGTTGTTCGCCGCACTGAAGATTGCTTTGTATGGCAATCATCATCAAAAAGCACGAACATCCCGCTTGTTCAGGATTGAGCGTTGCTTCTTTATGCTTGTATCACTTCTACGTTCTGATTGAAAAACCCTGATAACCCAGTCTTCGACCTACGTACCATTGTTCCACCAACTTGAACCACTGACAGCGACCAATGATGAGGGCGAACTTGCCCTCGCACTCGAGCCTCGAGGCAACCTTGCCCAAATAGGAAGCGTTAAAGAAATTCGGGATTAGGGTGGCAGACAAATTGGATTGATGAACCGCAATGCATTTTTGAGCCGGCCTGTCAACGCCATATACGAGTACATACCGTACTAGTAAAATATCAAGTCAGCTCACGGAAGCCGAAGGGAACGCTATGTACTAACATAAAATTTAGCTGCATTCTCTGCTATATGCACCTACAGTGACATTGTCTCCGATTGTTCGATGCTCATAAGTGAAAGCCTTATGTCGGACCCACACTGCCACCCCGCCTCTGGGCAATACGAAGCGGACAGACATGTGGCGCACGTAGTAGAATTGGAGCCAATTGACCTTCAGAATGCGGCCGGGAACAGCCTTCTGGGAAGGTGGGAGTTGTTTACATAACCCATTGTATAGTGCACGCGCCCCGAGTTCGCTCTCATCTTGCGTATTCTTCTCCGCTTCTTTCTCTTCCGATGCACCTTTTTCTCTCTTGCGGGATACCTCAATCTCTACTATGAATGATCTCGGAACTGGCTCATATTGTAGGTAGCAACAGGATTGGGCGAGAAACAACAAATCTTGTCTGGGCCAAGGACCGTTAGTCCTTTTTTTACGACACCGTCCGAACCGTGTCAGGAAATTCTTATGTAATCTTCGGAGCTTGAATTATCGTCGCGTCTAGTAGACGCGACAATGCAGATAATTCGAGCCTTTTGAAAAGGTATAGCACATTTATTTGGCTCGAATAATAGATGGTTTAAATTTTGTGTTGAGATGAGGAGTTTTGCGGCAGCTTTCATTCCGGTGCAGACTGAGCAGAAAGTCGCTTACATAATCTTTAGACTTTGCCTTGAGCCGGACGCATGGGTGTCCAGCACTTCCACATCTGTTTGAAAGCTCTCAAAAATTTGCATGAATGTTGATTGAAACCTTCTAAAAGTTTCTCTCTAAATATTGTCTTTATAGATCTTTTCCTTGTCAAGCAAAGTGTGCGCGATCCTATTTTCAAAGTCCGAAGATTATATAACAACTTTCTGACACGGTTCGGAGGGCGTGGTAAAAAACAGACTTCATATATCGTGAGCCGTAGGGCACATCACATATATCGAAGTCTGTCTAGGAGAGACTAAAGGACCGTTGAAGTTCTTGATATAGTCAGTGCACGGCCCCACTCAGATAGCTCAAGTTTCCGAAGTATTGTATAGTAGTATATTAAAGAGTGCTTGTATTTGACCAGAAACCGTGGCTGCTTTGTTCTAGCGCTTACTGAACATGGAAATTGGTACTCGATTCTAAGCTGTTTTCTTGTTCTACATGACAACGACGTAGCAGCTTCGCTCACTATTGGGGTTGCGGCCACCTGTTTATTATTCCAGAAAAGGAATAAACAACGCAAATAAAAAACCGATCAACGGGCCTGCAATATACTCCTGATTTTTGAGCGCTGAGAATTAGTATAATACCATCAAGCACCGACAGTTGAACAACATCTCTCGCTTTTCCAGCGACCCCATGATCTCGTATAATCTAAGTCTGCCTTCAATAAGCCATGTATATTGATAACCAACAATCAAATCTCATTTCCAACAAACGCACACGCGCGACTTCCAGATGAATCAGTCAACTTGTCGTTGATTTCTTGGTTTAAGCCTGGTGAGGGCAACTGTACGTCCTTGATACATTACAGTAATGGCAAACACACATGCATCTTTCAGCTAAGCGTGTTTGAGTTTACCTTTATGTCGACACTGATACAGATTACTCAGGCTTTTGGCAGCTCGACCCTAAGACCCTCACAAGTAACTGTTCCATTCGATGGTCTATTAATATCAAGCGGCTGGAGCGTTCTTTTCGCATTGTTGAGCGTGTTCGAGTTTGTTCTTGTTCCTGAATCACACACACCTTCGATATACCTATCAGAGTTCGATGTTCACGAACGAGAATCTTCAAGAGCACAACAACCCTCTCGCGCTTGATGCCGCATATGGCACTAGTTATTACTAGTTCTGTCTCAATGCTCACTTGAGCTCACAAACGTTATAACTTACCCTGCATCCCTGCTCTGTATAGAATAGTCATCCCGTTGGAAGCAACGACGGCATCAGTAGGCAAGCTGACGAAGGTGACCACACAGAGCTCTGCTTTTACTAGCTCGCCGCCTCCGACCAACAGCTCCAGAGTCCCACCAGCAGATATACAGGCCGAGCTTCAAGAAAATCACGGTCAACATCAACAGAGTGATCATTGTAAGAGAAGACTTGGTGTCTATCGACATTCTTTAGCCAGAAGAAGTCTTGGGGATGGACGTACAAGGGGGGGGATTGGGGGTTTTCCACTTCGCAGGCATCCCCGCGAACTTGCAAATACCTCCCTGGAGCAGGGAAGGGTGATGAGATTCTTTAACGCTAATGGCACGCCTGGCATAAATCACGCTGTTTTTTGCAGAGAGGACTGGCATTAAAAACGAAGGTGGATCTCCGTTTAAGATGTCTTGTCATCGGGATCTGACATTCCAATTTACTGTGCGTCCTTCTCGCTTTCGATAATAATACCCTGCTGGCTAACACTTATATATCTTGCAGTTACTTGGATTCCAGTTTCCGAACCACAAGATAAAGCTGTTTAACGAAGCTAGTCGTACCTTTACAGTCGTGGACAGCTGCTTGTTGGAACAACACCGCGACTTTGACAAAGCCGGGAGTATTGGGGATGACAGTCCCAAGTGCGATTGACAGAGTCTTCGAATTGGTGCCGATTTCCCAAGAGCTTGCGAACGCCTGCGGGGCGCAGGAGTGTCTGATAAGGTTTATCAACCTCGCGGATTTCCTTGCAGGGAAGGTTGGGATTAACAACAAGCACAAAGAGTCGTTCAATGAGAATCCTAATCGCAATCTGTCATTCATAATCACGGTTGGTACTTCTCACTTTGGATAGTACTACCCTCCTGACTAACATTGATATATCTTGCAGTTGCCGGGGTTGTAGAGCTATCAAACCATTCAAATACACGTCGACCTACCTTGATAGATATATACATATTTTTAGTAGACCAATAAAAATGCCATCTAATGACGTTATTAGCAGTCAGTCTGAGATTTCCTGTCGAAGCATAGAGACATAGACTCTAGAGACTCTGGATTCCTTGTTGTTCAATTGGCTCGTGCGCAGATGATGGAAATGTCATGTTGCTACAGTCTTATCAGATAAGCGATTGTTGATCAATCATATATCCTTCTATTGGATTCGTTGCGCCTCGCTTCCAAGGATATGTATACTAGCCACGTATTCACAGCTTCTGCCGGTTAGTCGACGAATATTCTGTGCCGCAATTGTATCGCACCCAAAATCCCGGACAGAATTATAGACAAATGTGCACTGACCAAATATAGAACCCTCCAGATTATCTGATAAGACATCGCAGACTCGAATCGGGTTATTCAGTTGATCCAAATGACTTGTCTGGAGACCTAAATTGCTAAAATGAAAAATGGAAGCATGGGTCCAAGCACATAACGTGTTCAAGCTGTAAAGCTGAAATTCCATCGATGACAATACCTCTCGGCATCATGTAGCAAAATGTATTGTGTGGTAGAATATCAATGGGTCTATCTTTTGTCCACATAGCAGTTACTGAATATTGACTCACTAGTACCTACAAGTGTGTAGAGGCTAGATGAAGTATAGCAGCCTATAGAATATTGTAAGAGTTTAAGCCGCCTGTTTTCGTTACTTTTCCGGAAAATCTCGAAGAAAGACGAAGCCATTAACGTCTGATGATCCACTTCAGGGCTCCTGGTATTCACATCCCAGCTCACGTCGGATGGATGGAACTTCATGCTTCCGAATGAATGCTGTTTTGAGGGTCTGGCGAGAAGCATGTAAGATCCACGACTGACATACGCAAGCAGCCGGCATGCTACTTTGGGGACAAGCTGCGGACCCAATTGGTCGACATAACTGATGCGGCGATTTGACTTAGCTACGACTCCACGGACTCCTTCATTAAATAAATGGTGGTTCCATTGGAACTCGGCCAATTACTTCCTCTACCCATATACCATTCGTTGAAGGGATGGCCGACTCGAATTCAATCCCTGAAGGGGCGAAGTCCAGTGGGCAAAAGCATGTTTTCGATACAGAAAAAGCGCCTACCGACAAAGAAATAGAGCTCAGACCCTTGCAGGAGCAGAGTGAGAAGGATGCCAGTGTGGTCGATACCTCAGAACAAAAGCCATCCCCTCCGTCGATAGGCTTTTTGGAATTATTTCGGTGCGTCCTACCCTCATCGCAGTCTCCCTTTTGTCCTTTTTCTGCGAGTATTGAACATTCACCGTGGCAACTGCGTAGGTACTCAACGTGGTTTGAGGTGTTTATCAACTGGATTGGGATAGTAGCTGCTGTAACTGCTGGTGTAGCACAGGTAGGCTTGTAAATTTTTGCCTATCCGCCGTATTCTAACGTATTACTGTGCCACGATTCTAGCCAATGATGACTTTACTTTTGGAAGATTGACCGAGGATTTCGTCAATTTCTCCCGAGCCATATCTCAAACACAGCAGAATATTCCAGGTGCGGTAGACCAGCTGGGACAGGCTGCGTCTGACTTCCGCCACGCTGCTGCACAGAATGCTAGCTACCTTGTGTACATCGGTGGGTTCAGTTTCAAGATCAATGTCCTGATGATTGACAAAGCAAATGAATGGCTCAATAGGTATCGGTATATACGTTTGTACATACACATTCATGTACATTTGGGTGTACACCGGAGAGGTCAATGCCAAACGGATCCGAGAACGTTATCTTCAGGCGGTTCTGCGCCAGGATATTGCATTTTTCGACAAAGTGGGTCCTGGAGAGGTTGCGACACGGATTCAAACAGACACTCGTAAGTTTTACAGTACATGACATTGTTCAATCATATGGCTTCTCACCTAGGGCACCCTTATTCTAGACTTGGTACAGCTGGGTATGTCGGAGAAGGTCGCCCTCGTAGCAAATGCGGCCGGAGCATTTGTGGGCGGTTTTGCTCTGGCATACGCGAGGTCTTGGCGTCTTGCTCTGGCGCTAACTTCGATTCTTCCCTGTATCGCTATTTCTGGCGCGGTGATCACGATCTTCAACGTGAAATTTAAGCAGTAAGCAGGCTTTGGATAGGAGGTGTACCTTAAATATTCACTGTACTCTTACAGGCATGCACTGAAACATGCAGCTGAGGGCGGAAGCCTTGCAGAGGAGGTCATTTCGACCGTTAGAACTGCCCAAGCATTCGGCACACAGAGAATACTCACAGGGATCTACAACGGCCATATGGACAAGGCATTGAAGATTGATATGAAGGCTGCGATATTCCAGGCTGCAGGACTCGGGGCATTCTTTTTCGTACTGTACTCTGCGTATGGGTTGGGTAAGTTCATTTCTTCTTCTTTGAGGACAACGACTAGAATAATGATGTTTTTAGCATTCAGTTTTGGAACCACTCTGGTCAATTCAAATAATAGTAAGCTGATATCTCTAAATCACCCATGCCCATTTTCATGGAATCTAAATCTTGAATTAAGTCAGCGGCGGACAAGCTATAAATGTGCTCCTATCGATTTTGGTTGGTTCGATGTCACTCGCGATGCTTGCTGATGAGATGCAAGGTACGCACTACACTGTCTACACACTTTTTGGTGATATTTAGCTTGGAAATCTACATAGCAATTTCGAACGGGCGAAGCGCTGCAGCAAAGTTATTTGAAACGATCGAGCGAGTTCCCGACATTGATTCGGCTGATCCCGGAGGATCCAAACCCCTGAAAGTGGATGGCGAGATTGTTCTGGAGAACGTCCATTTCAGCTACCCATCTCGACCTTCCATACAGGTGACAAAAGGCTTGTCCATAACATTTGAAGCTGGGAAAACATCCGCCCTGGTTGGTGCTTCGGGATCCGGGAAGTCCACCATAGTTTCACTTGTCGAGCGCTTCTATGATCCCACCCATGGTTCAGTCAAGTTGGATGACCATAACCTCAAGGATCTCAACCTGAAATGGCTTCGCTCACAGATGGGACTCGTTTCTCAAGAGCCTACTCTGTTTGGGACGACAATCAAGCAGAATGTCGGCTATGGGTTGCTTGGAACAAAATACGAAGATGCGCCTCAGGAGGAGAAAGACGTTTTGATCAGAGACGCCTGCATAAAAGCGAATGCCGATGGATTCATCTCACAACTTCCTCTTGGATACGATACCCTAGTCGGAGAACGCGGACTCCTACTTTCTGGTGGGCAGAAACAACGTGTAGCTATCGCCCGTGCCATCGTGTCCGATCCCAGGATCTTGTTGTTGGACGAAGCAACAAGTGCCCTCGATACTCAGTCTGAAGGCATAGTGCAGGATGCTTTGGATAAAGCCGCTAAGGGTGCGTTCAAAATATATGTGATCAGTGCTCAATGTCTTATTTTTCTGACCGCTTAGGCCGAACTACCATCACAATTGCCCATCGCCTCTCTACCGTTAAAGACGCTGATGTCATATTCGTTATGGACGATGGACACGTACTAGAATCTGGGACCCACATCGATCTCCTCCAAAAGGCGGCGCCTATACCCGGCTTGTTGAGGCACAAAGACTACGCGACGGCGGGAATGCTCTGAATCCTGAGACAAAAGGGGATACAGATGTACACAGAAATATCCCTTTGGATAGCAAGCACACCAACGTATCCTTTGCCAGTGAGGTTGAGCAAGGAGTAGTTAACACTCCGAATAAGCCCGAGAAAGACCACAGTTTATGGTACATCTTCAAGCGCATGGCCCCTTTGTGCCGGAATCAGTGGTACAACTACGCTATGGCGGCAGTTCTCGCTTGCAGTAAGTATTTTTCCATTATCTGACGTGTGAAACAGACCTAACTGTTTCAAACAGTATACGGCATGGTTTATCCAGCCTTTGGGATTGTTTTTGCCAAGGGTATCAATCTATTCTCACTCGAAAACAAAGCCGATCGACGATTCCAGGCCGACAGGACTGCACTTTGGTAGGTATTTTTCTTCTGTTCTTGTCTTCGCTGAATCATAGTGTCCAAACAGGCTATTCATCATCGCAATTATTGCAGGATTTGCAATCAGCATTCAAAACAAATTGTTTGCCGAGGCGGCCGCCCACTTGACCGCCCAACTTCGTACACGAAGTTTCAAGGCAATACTGCGACAGGATGGTACATGGTCTCTTCAATTATTCCTATTCCCGATTACTCACTCTTCTATCTGAAGTTGGCTTCTTCGATGAAGACGAGAACAGTGTAAGCCTCAATGAACGACTTTTAATATTCAAACCGTACTCACAAGCTTTGACAGACCGGGAGTCTGATTTCACGGCTGAGCCAAAATCCACAGAAGTTTGAGGGCTTAGCAGGCATCACCCTTGGCGTTTTCATACAGACAACTGCAACCGTCGTTGCAGGTTCAATTCTTGGACTCGTGTTTGTTTGGCAGATCGGGCTTGTTGGGATCGGTGAGCAACATAAATGTACCATCTCGACATAGATCTCAATATATCATTTAGCTTGCACACCAGCTCTCATCGCCGTTGGCTATGTCCGCTTGGTGAGTACTCATAGTCATTCGCCTGCTATTTTCTCGTCATTGATTGTTTATTTTAGATTGTAATCGTACAGAAAGACAAAAAGAATAGAAAGGCTCATGAAGACTCGGCCCAGCTGGCATGTGAGGCTGCGGGATCAATCCGTACTGTGGCAGCGCTGGGAAGGGAGGATGACTGTTTACGGATGTACAGCCAAAGCTTGGAGGAGCCTCTGCGCAAATCGAATATCACGGCAATATGGAGCGGTATGCTGTATGCATTGTCACAGGCACTCAGCTTTTTCGTCATAGCCCTTGTGTTCTGGTATGGCTCGGTACTGGTATCTCGGGAAGATTGCAGCCTGTTCCATTTTTCATCGGTCTTATGGTGAGTTGCATTTTGGGGTTGTTTGAAGAGTATCATTGTATTCATTGTCCCTCTCTCAGAGCACGACCTTCAGTGCGATACAAGCTGGAAATGTGCTTTCATACGTTCCCGATGTATCTGCAGCGACAGGCGCTGGTTCCGATATCGTCAAGCTCCTTGACAAGGTTCCAGAGGTCGACGCTGAATCCAAAGATGGGATTGTTATCCAAGAGAGGGCTATCCAGGGCCATATACGCTTCGAGGGTGTTCATTTCCGATACCCAACTCGTCCTACTATTCGTGTATTACGTGGTCTATCACTAGAGGTCCAGCCTGGCACGTATATTGCACTTGTCGGAGCAAGTGGATCAGGCAAGAGTACAGCGTGAGTGCCTGTTTTATTTGAACGTTGCTCAGACGATTAATCTCCAAAATAGAATTCAGCTTCTTGAAAGATTTTACGATCCTCTTGCAGGAGAAATATATGTATGTTCTTATTCTTCTATGTTATTTTTCTTATTTCTGATGGTGACGGCACATTTTCTCTTTCCCTCAGCTTGACGACCAGAAGATCAATGAATTAAATGTCCAGGAATATCGCAAGCATCTGGCTCTTGTCTCCCAGGAGCCAACCCTGTACTCTGGCTCAGTCAAGTTCAACATCTTACTCGGGGCCATAAAACCCCACTCCGAAGTCTCACAGGAAGAGATAGAGAGTGCCTGTCGCAACGCCAACATTTTGGAGTTCATCCAAGGTCTTCCTCAGTAAATTATCTTGAAAATCTTCCATTATCAATGTTGATCGTGACCGTCTCTTAGGGGTTCGATACCGAAGTTGGAGGGAAGGGTACACAGTTATCCGGGGGCCAAAAACGTAAGATATTTGCCATCCGATATTGATTTATTAATATATCTTTCGTCCTCAGAACGCATCGCCATCGCACGAGCCTTGTTGCGAAATCCAAAAATCCTCTTGTTAGACGAAGTAAGCCTGAATTAGACAGGCATCGTTATTCTACTCTGAGACTAGTTTGTTCCAGGCTACCTCCGCTCTTGATTCGTCTTCTGAGAAGATCGTGCAAGCGGCGTTGGACCAGGCTGCCAGAGGGAGAACGACAATTGCTATCGCTCATCGACTATCCACCATTCAGAACGCTGATCGAATGTACGTCTCGTATAAAATACGCTGTGTACAGTGTTGCTCATGTATACATTTACCCTAGCTACTTCATCAAGGACGGCCGAGTAAGCGAGACGGGAACCCACGACGAGCTATTGGCTCAGCAAGGCGATTACTACGATTACGTCCTGCTTCAGGGTTTGACCAAAGAGCGACTTTGAAGCATCGCGCAACCTTCTGTCAATTTATCAGTTCATGGGCGATGGAATGGCTTTGATGTGTCTGCTTGTTTACTCATCCGCCTCCTTTTCACCGTTTCCTCTTCGTTTTCTAAATGTCCTTTAGTACACGTCGAATAGACAGATAAATACCCTCATTATATTTCACACTCGTTGCACTACTACCAATTCTATAACAAGAAATATTAGGTGGTACGTTTGATCTAAGGACGTGAAGGCTGACTAGCTCACCACCAATTTGTTTCATCAGCGAAGTAACTGTTGCATTGCTTAGCACTTATCCATCTAATTGCAAATACATTGATTTCCGGTGTGCACTTTCTCGCGATCAGGGGCTTCGACACCGAGGTTGGTGGAAAGGATCACAGCTATCAGGAGAACAGAAACGTGAGCTGCCAGTTTAGTGTTTGTATACGAATGACAAACTTCTCTTTATCTAGAACGCATTACAATTTACTATCGCTGGGGCCCTCCTGTGGAACCCGAGAGTTCTGCTACTCGATGAAGTACGCATTTGAAATACCTTACAGATGGCTAGTATTCTGACTAGATTCATCCTCATAGGCGACATCCGCTCCCGACTCAGCATCTGAGAAAGTCGTGCAAGCAGCATTAGATCAGGCAGTGAAGGGGCGGACAACTATTGCCATCGCACATCGTTTATCCATGATCCAGAATGCTGATCGAATGTATGTCCCTCAGCTCTTATGACTGTCATGACGCAATCTTATCTTTATTTCATAGTTATTTCATCAAGGACGGACGCGTTAGCGAACAGGGGACACACGACGAGTTATTAGCTCAGCGAGGCGATTACTACGAGTTTGTATTACTTCAAGGATTAAGCAAACGTTGAGGAATGAGGACCTCGTCCACGACACACTGTTATTTCTACACATCATGACTACTATTCGGAATTTCGTTCTTCCCTTAGATTAACTTCATGCAATACGTAGCAGTGACACGACACCCGCTAAATTAGATAACCCACATTCATAGTTTGTACTCAACCGCGACTCAATATTCCTGCTATTTTATAATTGAATTATGGTATACAAGCAGGTGTCCGAGTATGCTCATTCGAAGGAAAGCAAAGCCGCATCATATTGAAACATCAGGTGGTATGATATGTACGATGTGCAACATAGGGAGTGCCGCTACCACATCTCTTTGATCTATCGCTTCTATTCAATGAGGCAACACCATGATCCGTTTCCCTGCTAGGGCAGAACAAAAACAGTCTTGCTTTCGCCGTTTTATTGCATCATCTTCGCAGTTCCGATAGCTGTATCACTGGAAGGGTATACATAAATATTAATTAAATGGTGGCACGAATGTGCGTTGAGGTGGTGTATTTAGGGAATCCTCTTCATGGAGGTATATCTACTGGGGTGAAGGGAGCTCGTCACGCTTCGGAACGAGGCCAGGCGTAGCGTATAGAATGACTGCGAGAATCTCGGGAACAGCTAACAATGGGTACCAGAGATGCTCGTTGTCTTGCTTTGTCGAATTTGACATGGTGGCGGCGGAGAACGCTTCACGTACAAGGAGAAGAGCTGATATGGCTAGGAGGATCATGACTCCATGCTTCCTGCCGAGGCTCTTTTGCCCTTGCAGATATTGACTATCGCCTACAGATACGGATTAGGTTTAAATTTGATCGTTCAATGGCCTCAACCTGCTGTTACCTGCGTATTCCGTCCTCGCCAGCATTACTGTCTGGAACGCTTGAAGGACAGTGAGAACCAGGAAGATAATTATGCTGATTTTATGCAATGCAGAAGAGGTGCTTCCTTGTCCATTGTTGTGGGAGGCTGAGTACACCCCGAGGACGACTGCCACAAGCATCGCGAGCCTGAAGACGCGGCGATTTTTTACGAGGACTAAGATTGGGCTTTTGGGTGGAGGTCCGCCACTTAAGAGCTCGCTGATTAACGGATGCTTTAGTGTCCTTGCACAGGTAGCGAGGGAAAGGATGGCGTGCTTACAGGTCCAGTACGAGAGTGTATGCAGAATATAAAAGACCAAAGTATCCAACACCAAAGAGGACCTCGTCGGCAATCACAAGACCAAGCGTCTCTCCAGCTGTGCTTGATCCCGCGAGAACAGCGCGGATGGCAAAAGCTGCAATACGGACTGGTGATGTCGCAAGTCAGTACCCCAACGACGACAGATAAAGAATGGAGACCTCACTGGTACAAAAGACGACCAGAACAAAGTGTACATAGGTTGGACGGAAGAACGACTGCCGCACAAACCACCCCAATAGCGGGACGTACAGAACTGTGAAAATCACAGCCGCTGCCACTGAATGAAATCCTAACGCTTTTGCGTAGTTGATTTTTTCAGTATTGGCCGACATTAGGTGTGTTCGGGATATTTGACGAAGAAGGACCAAGAAATCAGACCTTGAAGGTAATCTGGTTGGAAAGAATGATGGCTTTATGCGCTCTTATAGGGTCGTTACTCACTTTGAATATGTGCCAGTGTCGATCTATTATTTAGCCGCGTTGGGCGCGGAGAGATAAAAATAGAAAACAGCGCGAGTCTCAAAATAACCCTTGCTTCCTTCACTTCAATACATTGCTGGGTGGCAAATATAACTTCACTATCGACACTGCCCCAAGGAGTATAGTGACTACGCTGGGTGGCGAATTTTCTGGCCCATATACGTCCCTTAACGCATTACTTTATTTGCCATACAATAATTGACGCATGCTAGCACCGGCAGGCTAGACCATGCACTGCGCTGTGCTCTGTACATGGCCGCAGCTGTCTTCTCTGGTTCTTTCAAGCTATTTCCAAAATACACATAAATAGATTCTTATACTCGGCATCAATGATTGACCGAAGAAGTGGCAATGCACTATTCAGACTGAGTTTCAGCGAGTACTATGTAGTATGACTTTCATAGCACGCTCACCGCGCTCGACTGGCCTGCTCCGGGCAGAATTGTATGCTGTGCCTGGAGATATCTGAAGTTTCGTTTATCGCATCATGAGAGAAAAAGGAAGGCACGGGAACAGACCAAAATTCTTCTCAAGCGATTAACGAACCTCTTCAAAAGTTTAAGCTGCGGTAAGCGCGGTACAGATATGCGATTTGAACAGGACTCATAAATCTAAAGGCCGTACTCCGTCTTTCGCCGTTTCGTCAATATAACGTGAGTTAAATCTCGTCAAAGCAAAGCGGCCCTCGAACTTTTGAACCGCCACAGAAAATTTGCTTTTTTTTTTACCCGTCTTCCATCCGACTGTCTTTGATCTATGAGGAGAAAATCACTTCCGTGCGTAGTAGCGTTCATTAGAGTTCCAAGTGTATACCTAATGTAACAGCATGACAGTATCTTAATGTAAGTATAGAAGGCTTTATAACGTCACTAATAGAGCGGTGAGAACGCTGGGTAAGAGCGCCGACTCCAAACTGAGCTCAGGCCGCTACGAATGGAAGATGTATTTAACCTTTGTTCATGGGAGTAGAAACGGTCGCGTGGTGGCGTGATACTAGTATCAGGCCATGTCATGCGGATTAATCTATTTGGCAACCCCCTTTCCCGTGATGCAACACGGGTTGCTACATTCATAGTTACCTTTTAGGCTTCGGTGTCCGACTCGTACTGCCGTGCAGCCGTGTTGCCGTTGAATCTGTCATTTTATTAGTCAGCATACTTCATATAATCACGATGATAACGAACCCCAACAATCGTAAAAGCTATCTCTTTGAATATTGAAAACGTCAATTCAAGCACAGAGGACCACTGCATACTTATTGCTGCATCATTCGTTATACTTGATTGAAGAGAGATATTAATACAAAGAAAGTACTGACTGTAGTATACAGTACAACAAATCAAATGTAAAGATTGCAAGCCCAGAAGTTCGCATGTGCATGGCTACTACTATCCCTTACCCGTTCTTCTTTTTTAATCCCATTTTTTTGTGATTGCTGATTGGCTGATGATGGAAATTTGATGGGTGGTCTTATCTCCTCATTCGGTTTCCCTCAAAGTGCTTTGTTTTTCCTCAATTAAAATTCACATTCATTGTTAATAGGAATATATAAGTGTATATACAAAAAATTGTGGTAAGGGGAGGAGCGCAAGGGTATCACACAGAACATGAGATCAAAATGAAGAACGGGTAGGATAGTATACATAAGTTGTAACGCTAACTTCAAATTTCGATGCAGCAGGCTACGCTGCTTGAAAAACGTGGCAAATGTTATCGTATTTCAATCCCTTACTTTGCATGCCGGAACGGCAAAATGTCATTCATGATGTAAGCAATGAAGCATTCAGGGTTTCTCGCGCAACCCGGGGTTGCAGCGGGTAAGGGGTGCCAAATAGATTAATCAATGTCATGCCTATTTGGTGAGAGCTCATCCCTCTTGCTTCACGCTATTAGTATTAAGCGTTTGTGTGAAATAAGTCATAATGAGCGGATAAACCTAGAGAGACATCACTAAATCCATGAGATTTGCGAAAAGCGAAAGGCTGTAAAACTAGATTGAGGATGTAAAGATTATCAACATTCAGCTGCTTCAATGTGTACCTCAATTGAGACTTTGAGAGCAAGAGTTGTATCGGCAATTTTGATGCAATCTTGACTTATTTGACTTACCCAAAAGCCCTGGGAAGAAGGTTGGTACAGTGATACTTGATGTATTGGTACAACAAACATTCAAAACTTGCCCCTGTAAATCAACGCCTGCAGGTAGCAAACAATTTTAATATATTCGCCAAGTACACTTCAAGTTACATAGCTGAGTCCGGAGAATGATAAAGTAGCAAAAACAGATTCCGGTACGGGGAATCGAACCCCGAGCTACCGCGATCACACTTGTCAATAGACAAACCATGAAAGGCGGTAATGTTAGCCGTTACACCATACCGGATTGAAAAAAAGTAATATTTGTTTAAACACGAGCAATGCATAACCTGTTTAACGACCCGCGTCATCAAATTTCTTTCCGGACTGTACAAGCGGACACATTACTCGGCACTCCTTTTCACAGTCCTTGATCTCCTTTCCTCACAAGCCTCCTCCCGATCATCCAACGCTGCAGGATATTATCCTCAGAAGATTTTCATACGCTACAAGAGGCGATTTATCCGGCAGGGATGGCCGTTATCTCTGATCATTGGACGGATACCCACGCTACACCTTCCGCGGTCACGAACACAGACAGCTATTTGAGTGCCTAAGTCAGCTACAGGTTGTTGAAAGACATTGGCTGAAGGACGCTGTTGAATAAGAGACGTCACAACATAGTAAGTACCGAAAACATGTTCCTCGTTGCATCCTCGGCCCACACACTCGTTACTCGTAGGACCAGTCCATGACAAAGTCTCCTTCGGAACGAAGTATATTAAACTGTGCGAATAGATACCTCAAGATAAGCATGAAGAACGTGACTTGTTCTTCTGCTGCTTAGCGCCCGTCCTGATTATCGCGATGGGGATTTCATACAAAGGCAAAGGCCGACTTTCGCACGTCCAGTCTTTCACTCGAACCACCACCATGCCTCTTAGCGCAAAAGAGTACACAGACATCACAGCTCTTATCAAACTAATCCTCAATGGATACCCCGGCAATGCAGCAATATTGAGGGAGTATCTACAAAACAGTGACGATGCAAAGGCAACGCTGCAGGTATGTTGTTATCTACCCTTTCATACTACCTTGTATCTCTGCTGACATTCCCTCAGCGTTTCATCTTCGATGAAAGAACTTTTCCGAATGCTACCCTCGTCGCTCCGGTCCTCAAAAATAGCCAAGGAGCGGCTCTCATTGCGATCAACGATGGTCTTCTTGAAGACGCAGATTGGATGGCGTTGAGAAAGATAAATTCATCTAGCAAACAAACCGACGAATCGTATGTAGTCCATGTTATCCTATGCTTCATTATCTGATAGCCTGCTTTGGGCTGGTCAGACAAACGGGGAAGAACGGTCTTGGATTCCGAGCTTCCTACCATGTATGTCCCATTTTCAAGATATTTCGAATGACCGCCGCTGATATTAACACATAGCTCACTGAAAACCCTCATGTGATCTCCGGAAGGTCATTGATGATTTTGGATCCCCATCACGAATTCGAGGTTCCTCACGACGGAGGAGTATCCATTGACATTCTCGAAGAAGGAGAACAATATCGAGACCAACTCTCGCCTTTTAATTCATACAGGCCTGCTGGCGAGGGCGTGAATGGGTTCTACAATGGAACTGCATTTCGTCTTCCACTTCGGACAGAAGACCAGGCGAAGCGTAGCAAAATCAAGTCGACTCCAACCTCCGTTGAGGATATGCGGAAGGTTCTGCATGATTTCGTTTCAAACGAATTCGAAGAAGTGATCCTATTTCTTAAACACATTACCACCATTGAAGTTATTCACATCAATCCCTCCGGCGAGGAGAGGTGTCTCGCAAAAGTGACCGTCGATTCTCCAATTCCATCGCCCATTCCTTCGTCTTGGATTCGCCGCACGACTGTAGTCTCCTCCAACGGGAACACAACCACGCGTGACTGGAAGATTTGTTGCGTCAACCAAAGCAAAACGCAGGCGAAAGCCCTCATGGATCTTCGTTTAGGATACGATATCGAGGATAGGCTGACCAAGGAGAAGCTATCACCGTCGGTTGATATGGCCTATCCTCTTGGAGGACCACCCATCCGTGGGCGACTATTTACACTTCTCCCATTTCCACTCTGGACCAACTTTCCGATTCATCTCAATGCTGTCTTCGCCCTGGATCCCAACCGGCAAAACCTCAAGAATATTCAAGAAGTGGGGTCAGGAACGTCTCGAGAAAGGTGTGTAGTGATCTTCCACCCAATTAGGACATTCGAGGTTCTGATTATATGCGGTGATGATTAGGATGCTTGTGGAGTGGAACAAGCTCATCTTCGATACTTGGACACCAGATATCTGGGCCAATCTACTCGCCGGTCTTTCTGGTGACATTTTGCGCGTGGCAAGCTGGACACTCTGGCCCCCTGAGGAATACGGATTGGATTGTTATTGGAAAGGCTTGGCCGCTTCGTTGACAAAGTCTGTGGTCGATCGCCGTTTACCCGTTTTTCCCACGGTTGCTTTCAACAGCGAAGCCAGGCTTGTTTGTATCGACGACCCAGACGTTTTGCTTGCGACTTCCAACCCCGCAATCTCACTGGACATTCTTTGCAGTTTGGGCGTTCTTGTTGTACAACCTCCGACTCACATATTCGACATCATAGTTGCCTTATCCGCCACTAACGCACAAATTTCTCAACTTTCTCCTCATTCATTGCATCGTATTCTTTCTCAAAGGCCCGCCGGAGATTTTTGAAAAATGTGAAGGCTCTCAGCTACGTCAGATTCTCGACTATCTTGCATTCTCATCCGTTCCACCAACTGGCAATCTGACATATATACATGGCCTTCCTTGTTTCCAACGTACGAAAGATGGCCAACGTGTACCTCTCGGATTGAATAATTCAGGCACCAAATATATCATACCGCAGACGCAGACCGAAACTATGATCTTTTCCGCTCACCCTACCATGCTGGCGTGGGATTCTATGTCGGAAAGGCTACGGAACGCTCTCTCATCAGTTTCTACTGCTCTGAATGTTAGCGTCCTCGGATCACCTGACGTCTTTACCTTCTTGAGACAACGACTAAGCCATCTCTCCTCGACTGAAGACGAAATTACCAACGTGATGGATGATCATCAATGGGCCGTCGATTTCTGGTCGTGGGTCATCGAATGGACGAAAGCTACAGAGTTTTTCCGAGGAAATCTTCAGGAGGTGTCCAATCTTTTTTTACTTCCGACTTCAAGAGGAAGTCTTCGAAAGCTTTCCTCTCGTATTGCTCACTTCGCCGATGGACAGTCCTTTATTGAATCATGGAAGACGTTAGGCATATATCCCATCAGTCCGGATCTTCCCTATTCCGTTGTGATCAAGCTAAAGGACGCCTCGTTCATCCCTACCGTTCGTACCTGGCCTCATGTCGCATTTATGATCAAAAACTGCGATATTAAACCGCCCAATGTGTCTGACGAGATCCTTAAGAGCACTTTTAAAGACGTTCGGACGTCTCTTTTTGAATGCTTACCACGATCACCTGGATCTGCTTTATCCTCGACTGAAAAGTCCAAGCTTAGGAAGTTTCCCATATTCATGACTCGAGACGGTGTTGGTGCGCCATCCAAATTGAACAACATTGACGGGCATTGTCGCTATGTCGATGTCAACGAACATCTTCCTCTCCCGTGTCTACAGGCCTATCCTAACATGATTTATGTCGACATGCGGGATTCAACAACCCAATCACTCTTACGGCTGGTCGAGAGTAGCGTGACAATCGAGAAGGAGCTGCAGCTCCTTCAACTTGCTGTTGATAATTGGGAATGCCAACCACCGGATCATCAAGACGTGTTCATCGATCGTATTTTCTCCAACTCATATCAGCTACCAGCACAGCTAAGGCAATCACTGGGTAATATTGCATTCGTTACGGTAAACGATTGGGGTCATCGTGTCACTCCAAGGGATTTGATTCATCCCCGATCTATACTGTCCGAGTTATACCGGGGCGAGCCGGCTAAGATACCCACTGGCCGATTCAGTCAGGATGATTATCTTTCAATTATGCAGCGTTTTGGTTTTGTCCGGTCAACTCTAGATCCGCACATTGTTCAAGATCGTCTCCAATACCTCTCTACAACCTCTCAACTTGACGATCTTCAATTGCACGACAAAGCTTCTAACTTCTTGAGGCTCCTCGATCGCTACTGGAATGAAGATTACAAGGAGTTTGTGGTTTTGAAGAGGAATGCAGCGTGGCTACCTACGATTGGACCGCCTGTGCTAATGACTCCCTCTCAGTGTCGCGATAATTACCACGGCGCTCACGCTCACCCCTACTATTACGATCTCGTGTTGAAAGTATTCGAAACTACTCTTAACTCCGCGTTTCGTGACGCTTTGGGCTGGTCCTCCGCAGTCCCTTCCGGTGTTTTATCTGCTCAAGTTATATCCACTTTAGATCTCACCGCAAGTTTATCATCTCGATCAAACCGACTAGTCAAATTGATTATATATCTAAATCAACTTCACTCAGCAGGATGTCTCGGCGACGTCGTACTTCGAGATCTTCAAGCGTCCTTGGTTGGTCGAGCTTGGGTTCCGTCAAATTCGCTGGGAAATGTGGTCGAGGCACAATACGCCTTACTCGAAGAAACCCCTTTAAAGCCACCATTTTGTTTGGTTGATAGCAGTTTGACTCGTCTCCCTTTCTTACGCCTAATGGGATGCAGCAACAGGTTAGTATACTAGCACCTATCTTCTTGTTGAACTAACATTCTGGCAATCTAGGCCCCCGATTTCGTTGCTACTGGATCAACTACACAGGATACTTGGCCTACTTCCGCGGCAGGGGCCCAGTTATCCATTCACTTCGTCGCTGGGACGAGAGGCGGCCATCGCAATCCTACAAGAGATAGCCACCCACCATCAGAGTGATATTGCACAGAGTGGAATACACATCCCCTGCGAGAATGACCAGGCCTATCCACTGAACGACGTGTACTTTCGCGACATGAAGCACGCCTCCTTATCTCCGGCAATGCAAGGGAAGTTCGCAGCACATAGCATCATTTCAAGCTCATTGGCAGAGTCACTCGGAATTCAGCTTCTTAGTTCTATTGCTCTCGGAGACGACGATGGCGATGATGACGATGAAGAACAGATGTCAGAAGATCTCGTTACACGCATCAAAGGGTTTCTGCGTGATTACGACCCCAAGTTTGCTCTGACCGAGTTTCTGGCGAACGCCGATGATGCCCGGGCGGATCATTTCTCCCTCTTATTAGACACAGGTCGTCAGCATAGATTCAATCAAGGCCGAATTATATCTCCTCCCTTTCAAAGTCTCATGGAATCTCCATCCCTCATTCTCCACAACAACTCCAAAATGTCTAGGAAAGACTTCATAGGAATTCGTAGAATTGGGCAGGGAGGAAGCTTGATAAGATCGAGACTCATGGTAGACATGGCCTCGGTGCCCTGAGCTTCTACTACTTCACGGACGTACGTCCCTTTGTTGCCAACTGAGAGATCTGATTCAAATATTCTCTGTTAGGTTGTAACCGTTATCTCGGGTGACACCGTCATGATTTTGGATCCCTCGAAATTACCTTCCCCTCGTATTCGAAGGGGTAAACGTACAACACTCACACGAAAACTTTCGGAATTTGTGAGGCACGTCGTCTCTTCAGCTCACTCCGCCGTGGTGAAGATGTCCATTGACTATTAAACTCGTAGTTCTTTCCCGGATCAACTTAAACCGTACGAGAACTTGTTCGACTTCTCAGCCCAAAATCCAGTGTACAATGGAGTAAGCTCTAGCTGCTGTTCATCTCAACTGATCGCTTATTGATTTACATCAAGACGCTGTTCTGCTTGCCGCTTCGTGCAAAAATTAGTGAAAAGGCCTCCGATTTGGTCAAAACCCGCAGATATATTGAAACATCGTACCGTCAGTTGGCTCAACAAGCTTTTTTTTCACGGACCTTGAGAAAATCACAGCAATCGGACGAGCTGATGGCGTGGATAGTCTCTTTTGGTCGTTCTCAGCCTCGCGCGCGTGATAGGCCATTTGGTAACATTGACATCCGTGACGTTCAAATCAAGTCACTGTCAGTGGACCCCAGATCTCAGAACGTAGAACATTGGATCATAGCGACTTCGGAGACTGGGGAAGTCCCGGAACAACATCTCAATACTGCGTTCTCTATGAAATTGGCGCCAAAGAATGTCAAGGTTCAATTGGCTATCAACATTGCCAACGTCGAGAACGAAACATTTATAGGATATCCGTTCTCCACAGTTCCTCTCCCTAAGTCCATCTCTCTTCCGTTCCACATCAATGCACGTTTTGCCATATCGTCGAACAGGCAGAGTCTTGTAATCAACTCGGTCGATAGTCAAAATCAAAAGGACGCGTACACTTCATTCAACACATGGATCCTGGAAAGTCTGGTACCTTCATTATATCTCGAAACCTTGCAGAATCTTGTTCAAAGAGGGGAACGCTCACCTCCCGTGCTAAAAAGCAAGCTATGGTGGAGTCTTACGGGTTCAGATGACGTATCAAAACTCGTCAAAGATGCACTCTTTCGTACTCTCCCTCAGTCTGACGCCAGGGTATTCAAGGCGAGCGATAGACAGTGGGTCACCTTTTCCCAATCGATCTTTTCCAGAGGAGAGCCGCCGCTCGTCAAAGAACTTCTACAGCTGCTCAAAGTTCCATATTTTGTCAGATCACAACGCCATAGCGATATTTCTCGATCGGATAACGCAAACTATGTTAATCCACAATTCGTCAGGCAGGCAGTTCTGATGAATAAGGCCCAACTCCTCTCTCTCGGAGCCTCGAGTTTGAAACGCGAACATTTCCTCATATATCTCGACTACATACGGGACGAGCCATCTCTTGTTGGCTTACCATTACTGCGTCTAACCTCATATTTGGACGTAATACCAATTCCTGGACAAGCGCAGGATCCTGTCTTCCACTCCGAAAATCCTCAACATGCGTCATTCTTCTCGTCTTCAGTATTCGTTGCGCATGGATATAGTGAAGAGACCATGCAGCGCCTGATAACCGATGACACCGTGAATGTAGCTAGTCTCACGGGCCACAACGTGATAAACCTGATCGACAACGAACTGCGAACTCTCACGGCCAAACAGAAACCACAATGGATCCAGAGTTTCTGGGATACGTATTATGACACGCTTCCCGGTCCACCAAGCCTCAATGCACTTGCAAGTAGATCCATGTTGTTGATCGAAGGTAGCACGTCGGCAATTTCTTTGACGCAGTGTTCCCCTCGTCTCGTTGTCTATGGTTTACGTCACAGCAGCGTCCTATATCCATGGCTGAGCAAGATCTTACAATCCCTACATATCGGTCTTGTTATGCCCCCTCGAAATTCGACCCTTCAATCTTTTCTTGAGAAACGCTTTCCGAATTTCTTGGACAACGTCCTTCAGTGTATCTACGCCAAAGGCATTCATCTGTTTGACGATCTATCAGCTGATTTAGTTGATAAATTCTCCGAGTGGGTCCAACGGGAGTTGCCTTCAACACTCAAGGCCTGGAAAAAATGCTTGAGGAAACGCCTATCACCAAGGCGCAGTGGGCTCAGTTACCGATATGGAGTGCCTATCAGAATGGAACTGCGCGACGGCGTTCTGCCGCTGACATCGTCGTTCTTCCTTCTCATGTTGACATCTCGCACGTTTTCCCATTTCTAAACGAAAATATTATCTTGGCTGCGTGGTCTGCGGAGCTCTCAATCATTCTTGAACTTTGCGTTGGTAACAAAAATGCGACTTTATCACCCTTCGGGATCATGGCCGTAATCACCCTTCCGACACAGCTGAAATTGAACGGGCAATTAGAGGATATGAAGAGGTTTCTACGCTCGATGCTGCGCTCCCCACGCTACGATTAACATCCATTGGACTCGGTGTTCCGGACCAGCATGGCCATCTAAGGTCTGTTGAGGATTTGTACGACGATACAAATGGACTATTTGCGATGACATTGAAATTCACTCCGAGACCGTCGTTTATCCATTCCGACTTCCGAGAATTCCTTCCTCAGCTACGAGGTCTGGGACTCGTCCACCAAGTGACATTTGATACATTTCAACATTGTGCAAATGCAGTCTCTGGAGCCTTTCAGGCTTATGGACCCAACAGCGACAACTGGCAATATGTGTGCCAAATGTCGGCAAGTGCGTTCACAGCCTATCAGACTTCCGTGCCTCCCTTGGTTTGGAACACCGTTGGAGCAAATTGGACGACCTTGGATGCCATACAATTTGTTCAAAAGAAGGCAGTGAGACGACAAGGGGTCTCGTATCATGTTCAAGCTCACTATTGTGCCGAAGATCTTCCTGAGATTCTTGCGCCATCTCAGTTTGTCCTGTCAAAATTCGAGCCCATTGCCTGGACACAACGAGCTCTCTTCTTGTCGGAACCAAGCAACCAGGTCGTTACTGTCAATCCGAAACTAGGAGTCCCAGCGGCCCGTGAGGTGGTGAGTGATTTTTACGCATAGTTGTATCTTTGAATAGGCGTCATTCTGACTAATTCAATACACTAGGTAGCGCATCTTAAGATCCTTACTGTTGTAATCGCGAACGACCATCCTGGGGACCTTACGTTGCTGTCTGATATCAAAGCCACCTACCAATGGTTAAGCGCAAATGCAAACGAGGCTCGGGTGCACCTCCAAGAAATCGAAAACGAAAAGATCTTTTTGAACGTCGATGACCCGACTATCGAATCATGGAGCGGAAAGTGGGCGTCTGGGAAAGAACTCGTGTTAAATCTTCAGTATGACGTCAGGCCTATCAAATATGTACGAGAGTTCCTGGGATCTTTCGAACCCCTTCTTCTCGCTGCCGGATGTCAAGCTATGAAGAGGAGACAGAAATTAGAGAACCTTCCTCCACCTTCTGCTTCCTCCACAGAAGCCAGTGTTCGACAATGGAAAGACGGATTCAACAAGTTACGATTGTCCGGCCAATTCACAGACGTCGTTCTCATGCCAACCGGAGCCGCTTCCTCGATTCAATCAGTAGAAGTCACTTCTCTAGGAACATCTCGTGAAAGCGTACTTGACGAAGACGAAGTCAGTATCACTGCTCCTCATCTCGGTCCTGGTAGGGAGGTTATAGAGGACGTAGTGGTGGACAGTGCCCAACTGAGGGCCCACCGCGTTGTGCTGGCAGTCGCCCTCCCCCATATTCTTACTCTACAGACATGGAGCAGCGTCGATAATGACGCTATCTCTTTCTTTGGATCCGCCTTTGGCGCGAAAGCTGTTCTTGGTGAGCATTTATGAGAAGCTCTGGACGATAACGAGTAATCTGATTGATTACGCCAGATTTCGTATATACTGGGGAGTTTGAGCTTTCCACTCCGACCGAGGACGAGCAAGTGCTATCCCGATTGATGCGCGATCTACTCGAGCTTCTTTCTGTCGCTGAAGAGTGGGACATGAAAGATTTAAAGGAGAAGATACAGTGGGAGATAATACACAAACACGATATGATTCAACGCTTACCACACCAGTTTGACATGCGTAAGTCTGGTCCTCTTGCGAAACTGCGCTTTCTATTAGCTGACATGGATCAGTCCTCGAACAGGCCAAGACTTACAACGCCCAAGCCCTTGTGGAAGAGCTGGAGAGATTTGAAAGGATGCACGGAAATATTTTGCAAGCGTTGAGAGCGGATGCAGGAAATGAAGCTGATTGAGAACGAGCGGTCAAACCGGGCATTTTTATACAGGAAATCAGATGTACCATACCAACTTGTAGCAATGTCAATGTTTTTTGCACAGATTCTACAGCTTGGTGCATCGTCAGTGGCAGTAGAATTTGTTTACACACTGATTCTGTTTGTACACTCTCAAAGTTTTTCATCCGACTGTTTCTTTGTCCCAATTCCCAACACGAGCTACACCGCTGTCATCGCCTTGCATGTATTCACAGCAGTGGAGCCTAGGCAGCGGCTATGCTCCTAGATACCCCTCACTATGCACGTAACATGTCTGACTGATGCACCCTAGTAGTCCTATTGTTTCCTCTACGTTCTCTCATTAAATGCTTCTCATTGCCATCTTCTCGCACCATCAGTGAGTGCAAGGCCTGGTCGCACTCTCAGTGATTTTACCAAGGCAATTATCAGATTTGATTTGTGTTTCCCTCAATTGTCTTCGGTGTTGCGTCTGGTGCGCGTCACTCTGGCTCCATCTTAGCGCTTAATGCGAGAGTCCTGGACCATACGTTGCTCAGTCTCTCGTAGACAGCTTCGATGTCATGGGTGAATTTTTTGTTGAGTGACGTTCACGATAATATGAATACGTTCCTAGTCACCCCTCACCACACCTTACACGTCGTACCTCGGTCTGGTACGTGTCCTAGGAGTTTTATTCCCTCTCAGGTATGTGCGAGTACAGAGGAATATACTGATGAGTGCTGAAGCAAAGAAAGAGCGGGCAAGAGATCATACCGGTGACAAATGTAAGCCTGGCGTCCACAGTCTCACCACAGCCCCTTTCCATATTACCTTATCTTCTACATTTACGTACACGTGACCGCGATCCCCAACCCATTCCTTCGACACCTTCTCTCTTACACATTAGACATTATGCACCGTACACACCTGTAGCCAATCAGTCGTTCTATCGATATACCGTGGTCCTGTCATTTTCCGCGTGACTCTCAGTGAGCCTGGTGACGCCAGGCTTTCAACAAACCAACTAATATATCTCGGATAGCTGGAGCGGTTTTCCGCTCGACAAAAATCCTGTTTCGTAGCTATACTTACCTTGGCCGACTCGGAATCCTTGCATCTTTTTGGATCGATAGAGTTGTCCCTTGGTTCCTCCGTCTTACGTCCGCGTGGAGATATAGGCTCTATCACATGTAGATTGGGGGCGACGTGTGGATGATTGGGGATGAAAATAAATGTGTAGGCTATGTATGGAGCTGAAGCTGTACGCTAATTGATGGGTTATGCAGAAGGTTCTTAATGCTCCGTCGGGCCCCTCGAATTAATTTTGCTCTCTACCTAAATCTTTCTCAGTCTCACCCTGAGGGGACGATCTGGACGATGTCAGTTCTTTGTGGCAAAGCTAGAGAATCCGATGATTCTTATGTAATTTAAATTTCACTGTAAACTGACTAACGCGATGCTCTTCCTGGCTTATTTTGTGAATGGCCTCGATCACTCAGTACCCAGTTGTGAATCTCTTCTTTCACCTAACACGGCATTGATCACTCCCCTGTCACCTTTGCTTGATCTCAGATCGCTCTCACTCAATTGACTCGCTGCAAGTGCCTGATCTGCGTTTTCTTCGAGATGTTGATTCCTTTTCACGACCCATTTTGCCCTTGCTTTCCCTCCAACACTCCGCCCTTCACACTTCCTTCCTTCCCTCCAACTCGCGCTAGTCATCCGTCTGCTCTGCATCTGCAACAAGGTATGCCAACATGAAGTCAGGTATGTATGTTCCTCAGCTATCTGAACAGTGTCCTGCTTACCAGCATTAGCTCCTTCATCCTACGTCCCGTCACAGAGAGTGGGTGGAGTACATCTGGAAGAGGATACACCAACGCCGTCTGTCTGAAGGATATGTATCAGGCATCCAGACCGTGTCTTACTCACTGATATCGCGTTCTCGATGATAACAAGGCGGGAGTAGACTGGTGGCGTACGAGTTTGGTGACAATGTAAGTAGTATTCATTGTCGCTGATAGAGAGGTCATCACTCACCATTCTGCATACGCGTCAGGCTCTTCCCCATTCTGTTTTTTCCCGATTCCACTGCACATTCATCCCACTTAGCTTATCCTCAGTTGCTTCGTATTCACACTCCCCAGAGGATCCCATTAGTATTAGTAGCGGGCACTGGACGGCCACAGAAACTATGTACCAGCATGAGGGAACAAGTGGGTGGTAGCGACATTGGTCGACAAACATGGTGAGAGCCCGTATACAACGCACACTACATATCCAGCTCACCTTTAACACAGCAACCTAGATTCATCCCCCATTCTCTACGTATGCGCGGCCACATTGTTTCAACACACCTGGACGTCCCCAGCACCGAAATACGATAGTCAGCAAAGTAGCAAGCACATACTAGCCCAACAGAACCGACTTACAGCACGACGGAAAGATGGGGGCGACGGTCATCGATAACCTGAGATATGGTGAGTGCTTGAAAACATACGGACCACGGTTATACAACTTACTATTCTGTCTGTCGGACTGCAAGAGGCGATGAGGCTATTACATGGGTCACACAGGAGAGGCGCCTTGTTCTACGGCAGGATGGCTGCTGATGAGAATGCGACCGGTGTTCTGACACGTGGTGAGTGGTGCATGAAAACACACATATAATGTGACTTACCCATTTTATCTGCAGAACTGCGGGGGCCTGTCAACGATGAGAAAGCTATCAAGCGTATCATAAGGCGAACCAACTTACTCTCCGGATGGACGGCTACCAATGGTAAGCAGAGGATGGGGCAGGAGTGGAGGATCGGTGAGCGCGTGTTCACCATGCGTGCATGCATCATCACGTCACTTTCGGGCTTCAGCGCTGTGAGGGATTCAGCCCGCTGTTGCTGCCGGCGACGACGAAGACGGTCAGCCGCATTACCATTATACGAGGACAAAAGCGACTTACCCCATCGTAGGAAGACTCGCGTCTTGCTGATATCGTGCTCCGGACGATAGCAAGGCGGGGAAGGAGGGGCAAGGAGACGGGGGCGTACGTATTTGATGACAATGCGAGTTGCATTCGTTGTTGCTATGTCGCTTATGGACAACTCATCGCTCCCCATTCCCTGCAAGTGTCAGTGTTCTCTCGCCTTCTGTCTAGTTCTATTCCATTGTGCATCCATCGAACCTCGCTGATTCACGGTGCTTCGTATTCAGGACCCTGTCAGCATGAGTAGCGGGTGCTCAACAACGACAGAAACCACATACGAGCATGCGGGACTGAGTGGGTGGCAGTGACGGTCGTCTGCAAACACGGTGAGATCACGTAGACGATGCATACAACGTATTCAGCTCACCTTTACCTGCAGAACCTGGACCCATCCCCATCCCTCGGCCTATGCGCGGCCGCATTGTGTGAAGGCACATGGACATCCCCAGCGCTGAAACACGATAGTCAGCGAGAGTAGCAGGCGCGTATTACAGTACCAGGAACGACTTACAGTATGCAAGAACGATGTGGGCGCCCATCATCGATGGTCTGAGACGTGGTGAGTGCTCGAAAACACGTGGAATATGATTGCGCGACTTACCATGCTATCTGTGGGACAGCGCGGGCCTGCCAATGACGATGGGAGGCTACAAGTTACTCTCCGGAAGGATGGCTGCCAATACGAAGCAGGGGACGCGGCTGATGGTCTGAAATGTGGTGAGCAGTGCTCGAAAAGAGACATACTACGCGACTCACCGTTTTATCTGTAGAACTGCGAGGGCCTGTTGACGATGAGAACGCTATCAGGCATGTCATAAGGGAAGACGACTTACTCTCCAGACGGATGGCTGCCGATAGCCAACAGAGGATGGGCCAGGAGAGGGGCGGGGATCACAAACAGTGAGCGGGTATTCACCATGCGTGCATGCATCATGAGCTCACCTTTGAGCTTCAGCGCTGCGAGGTACTCAGCTTGCAGCTGCCGCCAATGACGATGAATAAAGTCAGCCGTATTGCCATTATATACCAAGACGAATGCGATTTACTCCATCAGAGGACGACTGCCGACAATGAGTGGGAAGCAGGACAAACGACGAGAGGAGGCGGGAGAGGCAGGCAGAGCAGAAGAGGAAAGGAGGGGATGAGGGGATGAGGAAAGGTAAGCTCATTCCATCCCCTTCTTATACATTCCCCTGCATGCCGCCGTACGTATACCGCTACGGAATGTGTTTTAGTTCGCTTGCAGGGTCCATTTTTGGGATCGACAAACGACTGTACGCTAAGCGAGGCTTAACCGACTCGGATTCGTATGTACGATGTATACGTAGATCGCACCTTCTGTCTGTGTAGCTTGCTAATGACAATGTTTAAAAGCATTCTCTCTTTCTTATGATTTTTGAAGTCCACATTGAATATAACCCATGAAGCGTTGACATTCAAATGCATCAAGTTTCAGCTCTAGCTCACCCATCAACTTTCAATTTCTCTTTTCTCAAAGCGCCGACATTCTCTAAACCCAAGAAACATGCCACCCCAGAGAATTCCAGCTCTATCGCACTCTGTACACATGTACGTACATCCACAAATTTCAGCGGAAGACTCATCAAACCCGACTCAATTGCAGCTATTGCTTCGACCTATCCAAACGTACATCTAACATTCTAGCCTCTAGCCTCAAAGCTACACCGTTCTCGGCGTTTCTAACATCTCAACCGAATAGGACCCTTGATCACGGAAATTTAATGTCGTTTGAAACGAATACTTTGGTGGAATACGGGGATGGAGGAGATTTGGGTGGGAAGCAGCCAGGCGGTGGCGTGCTGTGTTCTTGTGGACTTGGTGCATATGAGGTGAGTTCTGCGGTCGTCCTTCCATCCCAGGCTAGTGTTGTGCCAAAGCTTAAGCGATCTCTCATTGCTCAGAAACCGACTATACGTATTTATTGTTCTAGAGCTGTAATTTGCTGTAAGAATGGGCGGCGAACGTCCTTCTAGAGCTCGATAAAATTTTGACTTGAACCTTGGATTATATTGAACAACGTACGTGAGGTCTTCTATTTAGCTAATCTAATATTCAGGGCTGATGAAAATCTGAGCGGTTGTGAGGAAGATATGCACCTACACAGGGATGGAGGAGAGGTGTTCGGGAGTTCGGTGTGGATAACGATAGAGTCGAGACTTTGGAGGATTGAGTTTGGTGAATCATCTCCACGCACCTTCTTATTTTCAAGGAGGCATAATTCTGCCCATAGTGTTCGTTCTTGTGGTAAAACATTGTTCACATCGGGATTCAAGTTGTGACTGCAGCAAAGGTACGTCGTGGCTTGCAAGAATGCTCTCACGTGTAATCAACCCCTCTCTGTTCGCAAAGCCAAGTCACTGCTACTGACATCTCAGCAGCATATCTGAAAGCCTGTAGCTATCCGGAAGTGCAGTCCAATTCAGACATACGTAGCACAGAACATCATCGAATGATGTTATTCAATTGCCAGCTCAACAGATATCCTGCAAATTTCGTGTACTGACCACATCTTGTGTATGACAGGACCCTTGATGGGATATGGAAGCATTCCGTAATGACGTTGAAGCGAGAAATGAGAAACGAACGAGTAGATGAGGGTTCGGATGCGGAAACGGGGATGGAGGAAAGATACACTTCACACGACAACCAACAGAAAATTTTGTACTGTGGTCGAATCTTGGTCTTAGTGCTATGTAAATTTTCAAAGTTAGTACGTGATCCTATTTTATATGTGTTCTTCCGGCCTGTAACTGCGATACATGGGCTCTAGCTTTAAGGTAAACCGTTGTCCGGTTTGTTTGTGATTCCTGTTTGAACAGCAGCACAGTGCGTATGGCGTTGTACCACGTCAGTTCACATACCTTTAGCATAACACTCATTCAATGTCCACCACAGAGACGATAATTTAAGTCAATCACAGCAGTAGAGAATCATATATTTAGGCGACGATCACGCAAAATGGTTCAACGATTCGGACGACGCTTATACTCAAACCAGAATCAAACTAGAAAACATTGTATGGTCTTGCAATCTCCGAAAGAGATACATATTTTACTAAAAAGTGAATATCGCTCCCTGTGGACGGCTCAGACCCAAGAGCTACAAATGTAGAGCATAGCCATCAATATGCTATTGCGGAATTCGAGACTTTGCTGAAGATACGACAATCCTGATGTCTATTGAATTCTTCGGACACATATACGACAGGACGCTTCATTAAAATTATGTAAATAGAATTCTTTGGAAACGAATAAGATCTTAAAACAGCGAGAATCGAGATGGGGGAACAGGAGAAGGAGTAGCCGTAACACGACTCTTCAGTACATACATTTGCGTTGTTTACATGAAGAACCTCGATTCGGAGAGGGGATATCCGTGAGTGAACCCGGAGTAAAGTATAAAGCTCAGTAATAAATAAGTACAATAATGGAATTGGCTAGGTATGTGACGCGCCTGGCAACCTTGAAGGTTATTCACTGAACTGCGCGGTTACATGTTCATGTGGTTGCGCCATGCGCCTTTGACAGCTTACAATAGAGGTAATACACATATATTACAGTAGTGGTGGGGTGGACAGAAAAGACCTGATCAGATAGAACTTAGAAGCTACCTACGTGAAAGTGTTGGGATGGACAATGTCTGAATATTGTTACATACGTGGCATGCTTAGCGGTAATGGTGGGGCAGTAATGATCAAGTAAAATTTGGGCTAATGCATGATACGTAAGAGAGATCTATCTTCGTAGCCATACCTTGCAAATATAGGTAGAAAATAGCGGAAGTAGTGTATAATGGGGGAGGAGGACGATGTCGTGAGCATTGATTTTCGCAGGCTGTACCGTGCAATGTATCGTTCCCACAGCTGCAATATGAGTGATTGATGATGGAGCACACTGTTTAATTCGTAAATGTGCTGCATTTGCATATTGAAAGCTGACTGGCTGAAAGTCTACAGAGATCATTCAAATTGTGTGTCTGATTGCATGTTGATGTCGTCCTGAGACAATCAAGGACTCTGGAGAATATTGTAGACATCGTAACATATCTCACGTGCAATTTAAAGCACAGCTATATAGATTAAAAGTATGAGAATCGGTGAACATTAGGAATGACGAGTGCTATATCTCGTCTAAATCTGGGCGCTTATTTTGAAACCACGTATGTATTCCATTTCTACCGTTACTTGGCATCATTATAACTTCAATATTATGTCTTATCAAACTCTGGCAACTATCACACTCGTTGTGTTTCAATTTTGGACGGAATGCGACAGTATAAAACGGATTATGTAGCCGATTGAATGGTAAATCGATTCATATTGACCCTGGATCTAACTACGGCACTGACAGCTTTACACGAATGGATGACAAGAGCCATTTCTTCGACATAGGTAGGAAGTATCCCTAAAGTACCGAGAACGGTGTCTCATAAGCTGACTTAGGGGTGTTGATACATCACCCAAACAGAGGATCAGGACTTTACGGAGCCGATAGGTGTCGTTGACCCTATCACTCAGGGTCCATTTCTGTGAGGTCACTTGGAATCGAAGTTTACTTCACAGTCCCTGAGATTTAGAGCTACGTATGCACTTACCGAACAACTGGTTTCGAAAGTTGTGTGACCAGCTATACGGATACGATCAACCGCATAGTTACATACAAGTTTGATTTTTAAATTAGCCGATATGAACTAAAACATTACATACATATTGTATAAGGTGAGCATGGAATCTATTTATGGATCGTCCAGCTAGGCCTCGATTTTAATGTGTACAGCTCCTGGAATTCGAGTCCACAAGGAAAACATAGAACACGAGTCGGGAGTGATCTGAGACAAGAAACTAATGTTCTACTGCACAGATATGACTGCAGTGACTGTCAGTAAACAGTGTCATGACTTGGTTTCAATGTAACGTAAGATGGATAATGGAAATCACCAGCACTGTGATGTTATATTAATTTTTTGACCTTCTGACAGGAGTTACACAGCGGTATTCCACTGACTGGGTGGAGTATGTGAGGCAAAAGAGTTGAGGATTCTGTAATGTATTCACTGAGAAAAGTCACGGATGTGGATAAGTGAAAATGGCTAGTGGAATGCTACAGGATCAACATAAATTATGTACACGATCGAGTAAAAACATTGAGAGTATGTTTCAGCACGCAATAAAGTAAAGAAGAAGTGAAGGAACCGAGAGTCTGACACTGTAAATCGGGTTGAAATTTTAGTGACAGGGACGGTGAACGAGAGCTTTATGGCAAGGTATAAAGGTGGACTGATTTTTGATTTTTCCCATTGACTGTATGCCGTCCTTATGCTAGTCAAGGATACCATTCGCCGTCACTGTCTGAACATCCTCCATGGTTGATCTTGAAGGCATTTCCCTGTTTTCTCTACCAAACACGGTACCTTGTTTTTGCTTTGAGGTTCAAGTTCAGCTTGGTTCTCCACGTTGAAGACGGTTTTCTGCAGTGAGATAGGCGGTATGTCTATTCATTTTTACAAGTTACAGGAGAATTTGTGATGTATTTATGCAGGTTTATATTGATGCATAGTCACCAACACACATGAGCGTCATTCCAAGTTCAAAATTCGATTTTTAGGGTTCCGGGGAGAACTGTTTGCTGAACGACTCTGTGTCAGAAACCTATGGTATGTTGGCCCATTTTTACAAGATGCTACAGTGATTTGATATACTTTGTACAGATCTCCATTAAATAATAGCCACCCACGTCCATGAGCAATATTCCTAGTTTAAAATTCGATTTTTAGGGTTCCGGGGAACGCTGTTTCCTGGACAACTCTGCCACAAAAGCTTATGGTATAGTGGCCCATTTTTACGAGATGCAACAGTGATTCTGATATACTCTGTACATATTTCCATTTAATAATAGCCACCCACGTCCATGAGCGTCATTCCAAGTTTAAAATTCGATTTTTAGGCTTCCGGGAAACGCTGTTTCGTGGGCAACTCTGCCACAAAGGCTTATGGTATGTTGCCCCATTCTTACGAGGTGAATTATTGATTCTGATACATTCGGCACAGATATCCATCGAATCATAGCCACCGGGGCATATGAGTGTCCCTCGATGTCTAATCACCATCTAAAGACCATTTAATACGCTGAGATATACGGTATGTCTGTTCAGTCTTACAAGTTACCAAGTTACATGACACATTCACATTCATTTATGCAGATATCGTTGAAAACATACTCACCAACACCTATGAACCTGCATCCATGTACAAAATTCGATTTTTGGGCTTCCGGCGAGCGCTGTTCCCCAGACAATTGTTCCTAGAAATCCTACGGTGTGTTATCGGATTTTTACAAATTGCAATAGTGATTCTGATACAGTCTATACAGATGACCATTGAATCATAGTCAACCATGCGCATGAGTCTCGCTCCATGTTCAAACAATATATATGGTATGCTTGCTTAAGTTTATCAGTCGCACCATGTGTCCTGATCCTAATCTAAGTAGACATCAATTGATTCGCGTTCATGCGGGTCCTAGATCAATCCTGGCATTCAAAAATTGATTCTGGGCATCCAGAGATTGTTGTTTCGAGTTCAGTGCGTTGAGAACTATGGTATGTGGATCAGGTATAACAAATTTTATGTTTGGGTCTCATCAGGTCCGTATAGAGCATCATTAAATGGTATTATTGCATTCATGTGTGACGGTGCGCAGAACTGAAAATTCGATTTGTGGACGTCCGGGGAACATTGTTTTGTAACAAACACCTCCCTGTGAGCATATACAGTGTGTACACCGACCTTGACACTCCAAATTTTAATTTTCGGACTTCCGGAGATGGCTGTTTTATGGCCAGTAGCCACATATTCATGCCTAGCTGCCGACTTGAAGGCTCGCTATGCCCATGATCTGATATCTTGGCTTACAGTTATTGCATGTCACGGCCGGCTCTTCGTCCTTTGAAATCATTTTTTTACTTCCGGCAATCGTTGGTTTGTGGCTGAGAGCTCAGAGCACCCGACTTTGGTGTTCGCGCGGGATTCGGGATTAAGGTATTTGTAATGGTTCTTTGGATGATTTGGTGCTGTCAATCAATATGTCAATTTTAGTGATATGTATGTCTTGTGGCTTTGAGACACAATTCTGACATGGCCGCGGAATCTCACCAACCTCGGAAGATCTTCGATGCCCTACCGGACTTGGATCTGTAACCCAACTGCTACAATACCAACTATTTGAATCGTCTTTCTAACCCTAGCCCCCGTTGTTTAAACCCCAGCACTAAACCCCATGGCAGACAATAAATTGGAGTTGCAAAAGGTACGTCTGTTTCGTTCATATTCTAACCTTGAATTGATATTTTTAAAGTTGGTATGTATATTCAGCGACTGTGGAGTTGGTAATATGAGTGTTATGCTACAGTAACAGTGCTGTAGTCTGTAGTTAGAGAGTTGTTGCGGGTTAACCCGCCGATGTTCACCTTGGCCTTCGGGCGGGGAGAACCCATGTCAGTACAACCTAATAAAATGTTGTTTTCAACTTCTCTTTCATTTCATCAGGGTCGCTCTTGATGAGATTATTTCTCTAAATAAAACTGCAGCTATACCATAAGGAACAAATTCATACTATACAGTAACGTATGCACAAGAGTTCCTGGGATCTTTCGAACCCCTTCTTCTCGCTGCCGGATGTCAAGCTATGAAGAGGAGACAGAAATTAGAGAACCTTCCTCCACCTTCTGCTTCCTCCACAGAAGCCAGTGTTCGACAATGGAAAGACGGATTCAACAAGTTACGATTGTCCGGCCAATTCACAGACGTCGTTCTCATCCCAACCGGAGCCGCTTCCTCGATTCAATCAGTAGAAGTCACTTCTCTAGGACCATCTCGTGAAAGCGTACTTGACGAAGACGAAGTCAGTATCACTGCTCCTCATCTCGGTCCTGGTAGGGAGGTTATAGAGGACGTAGTGGTGGACAGTGCCCAACTGAGGGCCCACCGCGTTGTGCTGGCAGTCGCCCTCCCCATATTCTTACTCTACAGACATGGAGCAGCGTCGATAATGACGCTATCTCTTTCTTTGGATCCGCCTTTGGCGCGAAAGCTGTTCTTGGTGAGCATTTATGAGAAGCTCTGGACGATAACGAGTAATCTGATTGATTACGCCAGATTTCGTATATACTGGGGAGTTTGAGCTTTCCACTCCGACCGAGGACGAGCAAGTGCTATCCCGATTGATGCGCGATCTACTCGAGCTTCTTTCTGTCGCTGAAGAGTGGGACATGAAAGATTTAAAGGAGAAGATACAGTGGGAGATAATACACAAACACGATATGATTCAACGCTTACCACACCAGTTTGACACGCGTAAGTCTGGTCCTCTTGCGAAACTGCGCTTTCTATTAGCTGACATGGATCAGTCCTCGAACAGGCCAAGACTTACAACGCCCAAGCCCTTGTGGAAGAGCTGGAGAGATTTGAAAGGATGCACGGAAATATTTTGCAAGCGTTGAGAGCGGATGCAGGAAATGAAGCTGATTGAGAACGAGCGGTCAAACCGGGCATTTTTATACAGGAAATCAGATGTACCATACCAACTTGTAGCAATGTCAATGTTTTTGCGGAGATTCTACAGCTTGGTGCATTGTCAGTGGCAGTAGAATTTGTTTACACACTGATTCTGTTTGTACACTCTCAAAGTTCTTCATCCGACTGTTTCTTTGTCCCAATTCCCAACACGAGCTACACCGCTGTCATCGCCTTGCATGTATTCACAGCAGTGGAGCCTAGGCAGCGGCTATGCTCCTAGATACCCCTCACTATGCACGTAACATGTCTGACTGATGCACCCTAGTAGTCCAATTGTTTCCTCTACGTTCTCTCATTAAATGCTTCTCATTGCCATCTTCTCGCACCATCAGTGAGTGCAAGGCCTGGTCCCACTCTCAGTGATTTTACGAAAGCAATTATCAGATTTGATTTGTGTTTCCCTCAATTGTCTTCGGTGTTGCGTCTGGTGTGCGTCACTCTGGCTCCATCTTAGCGCTTAATGCGAAAGTCCTGGACCATACGTTCCTAGTCACCCCTCACCACACCTTACACGTCCCACCTTGGTCTGGTACGTATCCTAGGAGTTTTATTCTCTCTCAGGTATGTGCGAGTACAGAGGAATATACTTATGAGTGCTGAAGCAAAGAAAGAGCGGGCAAGAGATCATACCGGGGACAAATGTAAGCCTGGCGCCCCAGTCTCACCACAGCCCCTTTCCATATTATCTTATCTTCTACATTTACGTATACGTGACCGCGATCTTCCAACCCATTCCTTCGACACCGACTTCTCTCTTACACATTAGACATTATGCACCGTACACACCTGTAGCCAATCAGTCGTTCTATCGATATATCGTGGTCCTGTCATTCTCCGCGTGACTCTCAGTGAGCCTGGTGACGCCAGGCTTTCAACAAACCAACTAATATATCTCGGATAGCAGGAGCGGTTTTCCGCTCGACAAAAATCCTGTTTCGTAGCTATACTTACCTTGGCCGACTCGGAATCCTTGCATCTTTTTGGATCGATAGAGTTGTCCCTTGGTTCCTCCGTCTTACGTCCGCGTGGAGATATAGACTCTATCACATGTAGATTGGGGGCGACGTGTGGATGATTGGGGATGAAAATAAATATGTGTAGGCTATGTATGGAGCTGAAGCTGTACCCTAATTGATGGATTATGCAGAAGGTTCTTAAAGCTCCGTCAGGCCCCTCGAATTAATTTTGCTCTCTACCTAAATCTTTCTCAGTCTCACCCTGAGGGGACGATCTGGGCGATGTCGGTTCTTTGTGGCAAAGCTATAGCATCCGATGATTCTTACGTAACTAAAATTTCACTTTAACTGACTAACGCAATCCTCTTCCTGGCTTATTTTGTGAACGGCCTCGATCACTCAGTGCTCAGTTGTGCATTCCTTCTTTCACCTAACACCTCAGAAACCAACTCCAGTCGATACCCATTGGTTGTTAGGAGGTTTATACACACATGTCCTTGCCGGTAATCTGTCACTAGACCAGCAAAGAAAGTGCGACTAACACCCAGTTGTATCGAATTACAGGGTGTCATTTTGCTGCCCACCGATGGCCTTAACTTATCATGAATCAACCCTCGAACTCCCTCTGGAGATAATCGAACTTATAATCGACGAAATCGCTGCGCAAAACGACAAGAGTACACTTCGCAACATCTCACTTACTTCTCGCCGCTTTGTCCACCGGTGCCAGAAACACCTTTTCCATATCATCGATCTTGCAGACAAGTGCATGTCCGGCGAGGAATACTACCGACGATTCTTCTATATTGTTTCCACCACGCCCAAGTTCCGTGACTACGTGAAGGACCTCCGTCTCGTGGATACGTATGTGTGGAATAAGGACGAAGATTGGCTGTGGTTGGCGACGGAGGATAGCATCTGCGATCTGCTGGACTATCTTCCCAATTTGCATTCGTTTTCCTGAAGATCAACACCGGCACGCCGACCTGGACAGCTTTCAGCCCATGCATCCGGCGTTCCCTCATCCAGCTCGCCCAACGACCATCCATCATCTCATTCTCGCTCAACCACATCCACGACTTCCCACCGACGCTCTTCGTCACCCTGGCTACAATCAGGCGTCTCGAGCTTAACGATCTCAAAGTGCACGATCTCTACCTGACCTCGTCACTCGGCGTCGCGCTCAATTTGGCGACGATCCCGATCCCAAGATTGGAGTCTCTGGTTATCAAGTCCGTGTCCGCGGCGACTCTGCATGTCCTCCGAAATCTTCTGGATCTATATCCTCGCCCTTCGCTCAGAATCTTGCGGGTGGCCCAGGTGGACGACAAGGATGAGGAGATGATTAATGAGTTGTGGAGTCTGATGCAATGGGCCGCCAAAACTATCACTGAATTAGAATGGCGGCCTGCCACGCGCACGCGCACCGCTGCAAATAGTAAGTGGACATCCTCTCATCTATCGCCGCCTCATAAATAAAAATAACCACGACCCTTCCGTTCCGTGTAATAGCCCCTCCGGCTCCCATCGACATCAGGATTCTACATCGCTTGGAAACGCTCCAATTCCTTGTGAATTTCCACTCGGAGGACCAGCCCATTTTCGCCGCACTTCTCGCTTTGCTGGCGCAGGTCTCGTCGGGGTACCACTTCCGCGAACTTGTGATTGAGTGCATGTTTTTCAAAGCCGTGGAGCTCGTCGGGTGTGGAAGCGATTGGCTTGCTCTGGACTCGGTGCTTTCAAAACCGGAGTTCGATGGATTAAGGAGCGTCGTGTTTCGCGCGCGGCCTGCAAATTTTATGAAGCAGCCCGCCAAAATGATATTAATGGAACAACTACCCGTGGCGCGATCGAAAGGCGTCACACTGGTTTTCGATATGGATTTTCCTTGATATCCCCTCTTCTTTTCTGTCGTTCGTCTTTTCATTCATTTTTTTCATTTTTTTCGTCTTTCTTTTACCTATAGATGGCTTCATCGTTTTTTAAAATTCTGGAATTCCCTGCATTTTACTCATACTCACATCGCTTCGTCATAGAAAGTTCAATACCTCATCATATCACTCTCCTAGAAAGTTTTTAGAATATGTTCAGAATGCCCATCTTATTATTTCCCATTGTCTGGTCAGCTGGTCCTTGGAAGGCACAGAATCCGAAAGAGCCATAAGCTCAGCCCATTCCTCGGTAAGTTCAGATGAAATGTAGGCACATTGAATTGTCTAAGACTAAAATAACATCCTTTTGGAATATCGGCAGCTCTTCTGCACATACTCGCTATTCATGAACCAGTCTGGCCTCAGAATCCACAATTGTTCGTCACGCCACCTACAACTTTCGCAGTCTGGAATGCAACCTTCCCAACACAATCGCCGTATTCGTGTGCCAGGCTCACCGTCCCGACAGATTCCGCATGCGCCGTGCGCGGGTTCCAAAGGTCGTCTTGTGGTATGGGAGGTTAGCACAACTATGCGTGCCAGAGTTCCATGAATAATATTCGACAAAGCCTACTTGGCTGCTTTTGATACCCCCTTGGCGGGAGGGAGGTTCAAAGTGCCACTCAAGATGAATCTGCAAATGGTGCAAGTACTAGCCTTTTTCAACCACATCTCCCTCCGTTCTCTATTGTGTGAGCATTTGAATCAAATACTCGGGTTTATAAAACTTGTAGCAGAGTTCGTGACGCGTGAAGATGGAAAAAAGACAGTGGGTCGTGGCACGCACGTGTTTTCTAATCACTAGTCGTAGCGAGTCGTGCGATGTCGAGACTTCCAACTTTCCAAGTTCGAGCTCCGAGAGGTCGAGACCAAGTTGAGACTCGATTCGGACTTTCACGCAGTGAACGGACTTCGTTCAGAAGTATGTGAAGCCAAGCGATTACGCTCAGTTCTGCCAGGCCCTCAGACTCACGCGACGGGTCGAGCTCAACTACTTATTTAAAGTGACTCTTTTGGACACTTTTTCACACTCTTTTCTTGTCTCGATTCCTTCCAACGTTCGTTGCTGCTTTATTTCTCCCCGAGAAACTCTATGTCAGAATCACGACACATAAAATTTTACGAGAAAGCGCATTGCCGACAGACATTCCTGCAGGGAGATGGCGCCTTCAAGTCAATCTGTCAAGCGAGTTCTATTACAGGAATTCAGTGCTTCTGACTGGCCAGAGATATCAGATAGACTGTCATGACAGGTAAATAACAGGTTCTCACATTCTAGCACTATGTCAAGTAAACAAGTGCCGAGAAGGCGCTCACTGGCCGACTAATTTCAAATGGTGATAAACAGTACACGTTATATTCATTGATAAGGACATTTCGGTTAAGACTTCTGGGTTTCAAATATTGCGGCTATAGAATTTACGGGCTCTTCCAATATGTTCCCGGTGTACGCGCTTACTGCTTCAAGAAGCTGGCCTTGGCGCCGTTGCTGGTGTGGAAAACAGAGGTTCCCCACTGAGCAACCCACTTGTTGTCGCCGAATTTCTACTCACAAGAGTAAGTTCCAAGTGACTGATATGCTTCATGCTCAGACCTACCAAGTTAGCAGTGCACTTGAAGGTATCGCCATCGCAAGTGAGCTTGGTGACCGGGACAGGGGCCAAGTCGGCTTCCTAATATAGTAAAATAATTACTACAATCAGTGTCCTGCTCTGGTGATCAACGAGCGCCAGCTCTTACCGCGCCAGCAAAGCCTTGGTGGAAGACACTGGAGCTCCATTGAGCAACCCATCGGCCGTCACCGAAGTCCTATTTATCAAGCAGTTCAGTCAGATTATCGTTCTGAACAATGTCAATGATATGAGCATGAGTGTACCAATTTAGCAGTGCACTGGAAGGTGTCACCGTCACAGTTGAGCTCAGTGACGGGGACAGGTGCCAGGGCCATGTTAGCCTATGAGAATATGAGCATTTCTTTCGTGTTCCATATTTTATAAACTCTTACAATGGTCTCCTTGTGATCGATGCCACCGAAGAGGCCAGTGTGGAACACGGCGGTGTTCCACTGAGCGACCCATCGACCGTCTCCGAAGTCCTTTATGATATGGTTAGTTAAACATTGCAAAACCAGATGACTCCAACTCACGAGGCTGGCAGTGCACTTGAAGGAATCTCCATCGCAAACCAGCTTGGTGACTGGGACGGGAGCAACAAGGTCCTAAGTGAGGTGCTATCAATGACGCTGCCCACAGAAGCAATTTAACGAGGTCATCGTACTGCAGACTCAGAGACTCCGAAGGGGAATGCAGCGATTGACTGCGCAGCAGCGAGAAGAGCTAGGAAGCTGGCGGTGAAGTTCATTGCGATTGAGAGTGAGTGCGTTTAACTATCCGAGTGGATGAGTGAAGCTGAGTGACGATTTAACAAGCCTTATATACCATTTCTGAGGCTCTTCAACCACTTATTATTATTACAAAGGTGATGAGATCGCTTATTGACACAGTCGTGAGTTTGGTAATGGAAGCTTGGAAAGTTCTGGGGACCCCAAACTGTCACGGAGTATTCAGAGGCATATTGCCACCATCCCATTCCGGAGATCGACCAATTCATTATTTCCTTCCCGACGGAGAGGAATTGCGGATCGTTTATACTCCAAAATGAATCAACCGCGGGGTCGTTGCTTTGTTCTTTCCACATTCTTGTATATTGGCGTGTTGGTTGATTTGTCAAAAGAGGAAAAGGCGTGTTAATCGCCAATGGATGGCTCCCCGAATTTGACATGTTCTGATCCCAGGGACTTGGAATAATCGCACAAAATGACTTTGGACCACCTTATCCCATCGTGATGCATGTCTGATACTTCGATGAGGGTGTCATTATCAGTGCTATTTTAAGCAGGGGCACCACTGCTAATGAATGCTTGTAATTTTTGTAATGGGGATATGGCGGGCCGGTGTTAAGGAACAGTCAAGGAACGTTCCCTGCGTCTAGAAGCCCTTGTAGCCAAAAAGACTTTCGGGCATCTTCCATTATAAGTATTGGCCAGTGATATCATGATCGATCGACCGATATATACAGAACGTGGAGATTCTTCCCATATTAATCCTGTCATTTACGAAATGGAGCAGACATGTGACAGAGTAAGTAACTCCCTGAAATTGTCAATGAAAACAACCCAATGAACTTGTATCTCTCCTAGCCGTGAGCTCTAAGCTCTTAACACGTTCTCATTGTTCTTGACTTACCCATGTGGTTCAATCTTTGTGATTATCATCGCGTACTAGTCTTTGCTCTGCATTGAATATGAATAGAGCCATCGTATTCCCAAAGCCTATGTTTACAAATGCACTAAAATCGAACGTCTGTAAGGTTGGTCAAGAGGAGAACGTAATTTCGTCGGAGAGCGGTCATCTTTTGCCACTGACGCGTTGGAGTATCTTCCATGGCTCTTGTCACCGCCACCGGCTACAGTAGCAAGGGGTGAATTAGGTCAGATTCCGACCCCTAACTTGTCGCAACTAAAACATGAGCGAGCATCGGTTTTTTCGGCACTTCGTGTACGCGTCGGCACGATTGCTGCACAAGACATTAATTAACAGGAGGATTGTTTCAGGGCTGATACAGAGCCATTTGTTCCGCTTTGACAATGACAATGGAGACTTGGAGTCACCCCCAGCTTTTGGTGATTAAGCTGCTTAATGGTAACACCTGTGTAAGAAGTCACGCCTATATTTAATATTCATCCAAGCCTAAAACCTTAGCCGATCGATTTTGACGAATTTAATTATACGCAGATAGAAGACGAAGGAAATCGCATTTCTCCGGTTCTGTGAATACATACGAAGCTCCCCAGGAGCCTGGATGACAATCCCACCAAGCATACGATGATTCGACTACGCAGATTGAAAAAGCTGTGTAATATAGCATTTCCGGGCATAGAGAGGTGATCTACTCCGCGAAATTGGTCGATGCTGAAATACGTGATGAACCGAGCCCTACATGTTCAATTGGCAAGTTGATCCTTTCGCACATATATAACTGTGTTGAAGGTATATCAGCATAAGGGAGCCCGAAATCTACGCACCTCAGATCTATTATTGTACGAAATAACTCTTTTATCATTGTAAAAATGCCTTGTGAGGTTGACGATGTCAGATGTACCAGCTAGTAAGGACGACTGTACATATTTTTAACAATCCAGCTAGTTACAGAGGTAGAGACCCCCGAACAGCAATGGTTTCAACAAAGAAGCCTTGTTGCGCGTCGCCGTCTGTAAAATTTCTGGAGCTATCGGCACAGAGAATAAGCAGTTGAGAGAATAGCTAATGGCTTCGATCCAGGCCTCAATATTTGCTCCAATTGTAAGGTTATTGTATAGGGTGTAATGCGAAAAGAAGGTTCCAGTACCAGCCAGGGTCTTCTCCGCTGACAATGATGAACGGATCCGAAGACGAACAGTGGTTCATGAGAGAAAACGTGCGATAGGAAAGGTCCAAAAATGAGTGAATAAATTGTTCAAAGGAAGCGAAAGGCTGTTGAAGGGTGACTGGTTTGAAAATGCGTGCGACAGTGGCAGTAAACTAAATTCTCCGCTGTTCGCCGATATATCATTCCCACGACAATTGCCCCTTGACGTCAGAGTTGTGCTCTGAACATGCTTATAATTACCTCCGCTCCCCGTCCACGAAGACACGCATGTCGGATGAGTACGTCGTGGTGAGTGCGGCGGACTTCTTTCTCCCACGTCATGGGCATGTTCTATGCGGATGTCGTCTCGTCTTGTATAGGAGTGGAAGCAGAGGGAAGCGAGGACGAGGAAAAGGGAAGAGTAGGTAGAGGTAGGGGCAGAAGAAGGGAGCGAGGACGCAGCAAAGGACACAGAGCGCGAAGAGCACGAAGAGCACGCAACCACACCCCGAACCCCGCGAAGAACGCATCCAGCACCGCGAGATTATGCAGCACCAACAGCGCATGCGCGGACATCTCGTGCGTATGCAAGGGGTGGGACATGTACGCGCGCGTGTAGGCGAGCGGTGCTTTACTTCATTTTTTCTTTCTTTTCCTTGCGTCTCTTTTGCTTTTGTTTCCGGTATTTTTTTGTCTGATTCTGAAGAGGGCTCACGTTCACCGGAGAACGCATGCGCAGGCCCGTCGACGCCGTGATGCAGCCGCTCAGAGGGGGCACACGCGATGGGCAAGCAGGCGGCGCACGGGCAAATAGGTCTCCTATGCTCCTTGTCCTTGCCCTCCTCGTCTTTTTATCTTGCCCTGCGAAGTGGCGGAAAGCAAAGCACAGCTCGGAACGCATCCGCGAACGGCGAGAACTCCAGTACATACTCGCGCGCGTAGAGGTTGTGCCCGATCTCCAACTTCCTCTCCCCTTCCCCTTCCCCTTCACACTCTGTCAACCCCAAATCCCTTACAACACCAGATCCCCCCACATAATCTCTTACAGGAAACACAAAGTCCGACGCCACGCCCACATCCGCCGCGCGCTACGCTCACCCTACATCTGATAAATCCACGCCAAAGTGCGTGATATGATGCAGAATCTTGTGCGGCGAGAGCGCAACTGTGAGGAGACGCGGTTTGAAGGCGGGCAGGGAGAAGAGGGAGGAGAGGGGTGGGGTGTTATGGAGGTGGGGGTGGGTTGGGATTGTGCAGGGGGATTCGAGTTAGTGATCTGATGCGGATTGGGGTTGGGGTTAAAACGTTGAATTTCAGCAGCCGCAGGAACTGGAGCAGAAAAGGAGGTGGAGGAGCAGAGGCAAAAGCAGAAGCCTTCCGCGCCAACGCATTGACCTCAAACCTCAGCGTGTGCACTGTGGCGGCTTGAAGTCCGAAGAGCAGTTCGATGAGGAGAGCGGAGAGGCGCGGCCGGACATGGAGCCTGGAGGTGTGCGGGGGTGATCAGTCTGTCGGTGGTGGATGATCGATCGTGATGGCGCTGATTCAATTACATAAGAGATAAGATTAGATTCATTGCCTCATTTCTTCGAACTTTCCTTCAGGAACTTTTAATCAGCATTTGAATTCTCCCTGGTTTCTCCTCGCTGCTCCAACCATCGGATATAGATGATCATAAGGGTAATAACTATGTTATCTATTACTATCAAACTACAATTAGTCAGTGCTATCTAAGAGTCAAGACGTGGACAGGCTAAAATTGACTTAACAAGTCCAGCTGAAGACAAGGAGTGTCGTTCCAGTTATGCTGTAGTCAACGAGACCACTGTTCCCCGACTTTTCCGCCTGTGTGAACCAAAGATGGAGAGACCATGAAATTGAGGGAAATCTATTCCCACCGTTTCTGCCTCCTCTAGCAGCCGATGCTTCACAGCGGCGGTGTGCAGTTCCATAGGCCGAGTGGCGTCGTTAAACAAAGTAAATGGTGCGCGCATAGACAGAAATGGTTGCATTTTTGGGCTTTCCTAGCTCACTCGCTCGTACGTAGGCAACGTAGTCGTAATCATCAAGATCAATTCAAATTTATTATTGCGGCTGGTGAGTTTGTCGCTCTGTCGGGAGGGGCATGCGTACACAAAGCGAGGACAGTAATCTGAGAGCATCCCATCACACATCTACGCATTTTGGATCCCCATGATCACCTTCCACGTCTTGCTTCATATCATAATTGTCATCATACGGCTGTAAATTCGTTCAAAGCAGACGGCTCGATTATGAAATTCTAAAGCGGACGTAGGCTGTATAATATTCTGATCTGTGATTCGACAATTTCTTCGCTATGTGAGTCTTGCCCTCCGTGTCCTGGCCTCAAGCGATCGCAATGCTAACCTTTGTACCCTCTTTAGCATTGCTGTCACCTATATTGGCCGTTTCACAGTGATAGAATAGAAAGTAGGTGACTCATGTCCTTCATTTCAATGCATTCGGAGACAGTTCATATGATATAGGACAGTATCATTGAAACGCTCATCGGTTTCTCTGTCAATATACAGTCGAATTATCTTGAAACTTCGTAAAGCTGACCAGCTCGTGGTCAGCGACGATGGTACGCAGAAAACTGAAGATAAAGGGCCGATTGATGACAAGGTGTGTGTATGTAACACTGTTCGGGGAAATGATAGTAAGCCTTATTGATGTTGAAGACAATCTTTTTGTTTTCACATCGCGAAACGTCTAGGCCTTCAGGAGCTAAAGCTCATGACACATTGGTATCTAGATATTCAAGAATAGGTTAACTTTGAACTTTATAAACATATTTTATATGCGCAGGAGACCTGAATGGACTTTAATAGCACAAATACATGACGACCTACAAATTTGCCTTGAATTGAGTGGGCGCAGAATTCCAAGCAGCTTTGTAGAAGAATGCGTGCCCATGATTTCTCTACAAAGTTCTTTTGAAGTTGAAAGCAACTTTGCAGGTTGTCACGGATTTTTAATCTTGAGGACAATTCAGGCTTCCCCATATATAAAATACTTTCCCAAGTTCAAAGTCAATTTATAATTGGAATATTTTACAACCCTTGTTATACCTCTACAAAGGGCACCTGAATATTAAAGGACCCGACGTGTGAGATCTTGAGACTCGAGCTTGAGAACCCAATGATGGAACCGGTAAAGGTCTGGTAAACCTGGCGTGGAGCGTGACGCAGAAGGTAAGACATGTTGAGTGAGCCGAAGGATGATGGATAGTAAATCGAGGCATCACGGAAATAGAACAGATCACAGAAACCGACCAGCAGCGCAAGTTGTTGATATTTTCTATACATTGTAAGCTTCGAGGGCTACTATACATCAGGAGGAGGACAGGCTGATGCGAATTGACGTGTCACCGGCCTGAGCAGATTCTGTCGTGGCGTGATCACATCCCCTCGAACAAAGGATATTGTTGACGAACTTTCGTGGAGCTCTTTCACGTTCTATTTATAGATCCTATGCATTGGACGCAGCATATTGACCCTCTTTCAAGGGTACACTGAGCTTGAAGAAGGGTACAAGTTTGTCTCTCTTTCAGATATGCTCATAGCACTGCATGCTACTCAGCTTTACGTCAATTGTAGCATCTCGCATCAAAAACCTCGTAATCGGTTAGCTACCATAATCGGCTAGCTACAATCAATCAATTGGCCTCGTATTTGTGCTATATTTATATCGAGTCATAGGACTCCATTAGTTTGAACCATTTGCATCGATCCATATCATGAGATTGCTCCGACCTATATAGTTGGTCTATGTAGCGCGGCACCTACGAGTACTCTGAAAGATACACTCTATACGCCCCTTTCCCAGTTCATCTAACAGACACAAGCAATCGTCGCAGACTCGCAAGTGGAGATGTCCGTCTTCAATACTCTTTTGAACATTCCGATAGAAGGTCTTTGGGAGATCCAACTCATACGATACACTCGTGGTGTGTGCCCTCACTTTTTTAATAAGGTCAACACTGTTCAAACATTTCCATTTGCATGTCGTCTTCAGCGGCGGCTGCTACCTGTGTACTTTTTGATTACAGTAAGAAAATTATTTCCAATTTATGTTGGTTGCTTATAGCATGCCATTGTAGTGATTACATTCGACCTCGAGGTCAGTCATTTTCCTCGGAGAAAATTATCTTGATCAGCGCTGACGCGAAGGATGCCCTTGAATTTCCCTAGGTCAATCTCATCTGGGTGAGATTATTCTCTTAACCTCTCCGATGCAATCATTGAATTTGATCTCCCCGTAAAGAAAAGACAGTGGTCTTGCGTAAAAGTCCTTTTCTTTGTGGTAAGCCCTTTCAGATAATCTGGCTCACTCGAGCTCTGACTACTTTTTGGGCGAAGAATCGTTACCGTGCTCTGGCCACCGCTATGTGAGTCGTTCAAGTGCCTCTAAAGCTGAAGGGTTAGGGGCTTAACCATATAGTGTCGATATATATGGTGAGCCTTGTCGTATGTATACTGCCAAAGGTGACACTAGGACTAACGGTTGCATTACAATGCAGCTCAGTTCACCATGGTCCTGACTAATTCGGTATGTAAATTGCTATCATTTCAAAATGTAATTATTTTACTGAGATACAGTAGTTGTAAGTAGTAGTCTGCCACGGCACGAATCATACCTGACTGATGTTTTATTCATTGTTTTTACCAGCTGTGAGTACCTATTTCGCTCGAATTTAGAACACCTGGCAGGCATTAACTCGCATGAAGGTCTGTGCATCTTCCAATGGGAAGGCATAGCGATTCTGATAGGCTGCATAGTCGCGGACCGTACGTTGTCGGCTCTTTTGCCGAACCTCTCTTTAATACATTATTTCCTACTAGTGACCCTTCAACTGAGGATATACGCCCTATACTCAAGGAGCAAAAGAATCCTTGCTTTGATGCTAACCACATACGTATTGTGCGTCACGGCCTCAGGGTGGGTAGTGGGTACCGCGTTAATACATGGGAAAGGTGGTATCTCTCCTACATTCCTGCACCTGCCATTATGAGCTAACAATGCCTGTACAGCTTTCGTAGTCCCAATACCGATCGATGGTGCGGTCTGCGATATAGTAGTTATCACACCATACATCTACGCATTCTGGATCCCCATGATCACCTTCCAAATCCTGCTCTGCATCCTGACTATCATACGGGCTGTTAACTTATTCAAGGTATACGGCTCAACTATGAGATTCTACAGTGGACGTGGGATGTATAATATTCTGATCCGTGATTCGATAATTTACTTCGCCATGTGTGTCTTTTCTTGCCCTCCGTGTCCTGGCCTCACGCAATCAACATGCTGACCTTTGTACTCTCTTTAGTATAACTGTCACTTATATTAGCTGTCTCACAGTATGGGTGATAGAGCAAAAAGTAGGACACTCTGGTACTTCATACAGTACATTCAGAGACAACACATCTGATGTGATCCTGCATTTAAAATAGAGCGATTTAATCGGAACGCCCGTCGGTTTCTCCGTCGCCATACAGTGCTCCCTCTGCAGTCGAATCATCTTGAACCTTCGTGAAGCTGATCAGCTCGAGGTCAGCGACGATGATACCCAGATGAGCGCTGTTGTGTACGGATCCGGAGATTACTGAACTTTTATGTTGCATATATATGTACGTAATAGTAGTATGACATAGATTATTTGCAAAATTAACTGCAGCCCTGATTCCACTAGTGATTGTTTCGTCGGAGCCCAGGTGAATGCTTGTCGTGCTCGCATCGTATGTAATTACACTATTCCTGCTTGCCAGAGTTACTAACTGCCATGACCTGGATTCAGGCCCCGAACTGCGCGCCAAGAGGCACCGGGATTGGCTGTGTTGGTTTCTGAACGACAGGAGCAGTACATGATTTCGTAAATCAAATTCAAATTCAAATTCAATGGTTGGGCCAGCAGGAAGGCGCGTATATATGAAAAGATAAAAAAGAAAAACGCACACATATATCGGTTTTAAGATAGCCGAAATAGTATTTTTGTTGCAGCTAATTTGAGAACATGACCAGTCACCAGCGGAGATTACAATGAGCTCCAAGCGAAAGGCTCGTGTGCGACAAGCCTCACTGGGATGATGGTGCTTCAGGAAGCCTGGAAAGAAAGGACAAGTGGGTCTTCATTCATTGTGGCAAGAGACCTGACTGCTATGCAAATGTCCAACTACACAGGTCTCAAGGCTTCAACAGAGGTGGTGGATGTACACCCGCGTGTATGGCGTGCGGTATGCCACTGCCGGCGTTTTCGTTTTTGTCTCTTGAGTTGTGTTTGTTTTTGCGGATAAGTGAGTTGTGTTGATGGATGAGGAAGGGGGAAGGGGAGAGGGACGAGCAGCCGCAGCCTCGCCGGAGAACACAGGCCCATCCACGCCGTGTTACAACCTCGCCCAGGGCGCAAACGCGATGGGCGAGCACGGGAAAACCGGTCTCCTATCCTCCTCTTCCTCTTCCTTACCCTCCTTATTCGCCTTGCGCTCCATGTTACCACGAGAAGCGGAAGAGGGAAGTGCACCCTGGAACGCATCTGCGAACAGCGAGGACTCCAGCGCCTAGAGGTAGTGTCCGATCCCCGGCATCCTCCTCTGCCGCTTCCGCTTTCCCGTCCCCCTCACACACTTTCACCCCCAAATCCCTGATAGCCAGAACTCCCTGTATAATCCCTTACAGGAAACACAAGGTCCAGCTCTACGCCCACATCCGCCGCACGCTGCGCTCACCCTACATCTAATCAGTCTACACCAAAGTGCGTAATATGATGCAGAATCTCGCGTGCTGAGAGCACAACTGTGAGGAAACGCAGTTTTGAAGGCGGGCAGGGAGGAGAGGGAGGAGAGGGTGGGGTTTATGGAGGTGGGGATAGGTTCGGGTTGGTAATCTGATGTGGATTGGGGTTGGGGTTTGAAATGCTGAAATTTGCGAACCGAAGGAGCAGGAGCAGGAGCAGGAGCAGAAGAAGGGAGGAGAAGCAGAAGCAGAGGCAGAAGTAAAGAAGCCTTCCGTGCCGTGGAGAGCGGAGAAGGCTTCGCGTGCTGGTAGAGAGGCGCCAGTGGATATGTTGATGAATATCGCTGGGAGGTAGGTGGGAGCGGGGTGAGTTCGGTGCTGTCGGTATTGGTGGCTGATCGATCATGATCAATGTGATCGGCGCTGATGTGATTGGTTGGGGATGAGAGATAAGATTACATTCATCACTACCGCATTTCTTCGAACATTCCTTCAGGAGCTTTTAATCAACATTCGAATTCTCTGTGGGTTTTCCTCGCTGCTATTTTACCTACGCACCATAAAACTACTACTGATCAGTGCTATTTAAGACGGGGAAAGGTTAAAAGGGACTTGACAAATCCAGCTGAAGACAAGGTGCGTTGGTCAAGTTATGCTATAGCCAACGAGACCACTGTTTCCTAACTTCTTCCCCGTACGAACCAAGGATGGAGAGACAGGAAAACGAGGAAAATATATTCCCATGTAACGCTGTCAATCGTCACATCCAACGACAGCCTTGTTCGTTCGACTCGGGCTTGACAAGGACTTCCAATGATACACCAACCCTCTCCAATGTATCATCGGGGGAACAGGTACAGGAAGATGAAGAGGAGAGAGAAGATGTGAAGACTCCGATATGGTACCCAGAAGTACTATTCTGAGCCCTTTATTTCTGTCTTTCTCTTGTTCACGTAGGGTACTTACTCTATCACTACCATATGTATCGAACATGGACCATGCCAAAAGTTGAAGTTGAATTGAAGTCAAAACCTTGTATATGAAGTCCGGGGTGGATAGAAAGGAATCAGAAATCAGGACTTGGAAATTAGAGTGCTCGAAGCATCATGACATGTAGGTGTATGGGATATTTATGCATTGACCCCATCACATCACACTGAAAACGAAAGCCACGAGTGGGCGTGAGTATCAACTAACTTTCAGGCTAACCCTTCATCTCAACGCACCTTTTTTCTTTGGGCAATCAATCGAACCCATCCGCCAGTGCTCAAGGATCCAACGCACAACTTTCACTTTCCTCAGGCATTTTCTCTCCAGCGAACCGTCCCTTTACCTTTTCCTCTAGCACGATCCACCACCCTCCATCCCCGCCCCGCATCCTTGAACACACGCAGTACTGCGGAGTATATTGCAGTATAATAAAGCGCCGGAATTCATCTGCCCAGTTCGTGTGATGGTGTGCATGATCGTAGATGTTGTTTTCGTTGTTGGAGGGGGAAACGGAGGCAGAGAACAAAGAGGAGCCAATCACAGCACGAACCGCCGCGAAGAACGCATACAGAACCGCAAGATTATGCAGCAAGTGGTGGATGTACGGCTCAGTACAGTATTTGAAAAGTAGTGTTTTCATCTCGTCCTTTGAATGCCTAGTTCCATCCAGGTACATATGCGCGGTTATAACAACCACTATTATCACAGTAGGCGACAGATTTCCAAGTCGACATACGAGTAATTGGACAGCAGAAGAGAAGGAATACAGCCGCCGAATACTTCAGGCCCACTACTAGTATAATTTATTCATCCCCGTGGTGAGTGTAGCGAGCTTGTGTATTGGTGACAGGTTGCCTGATGGTTTATAAAACCCCTTTGAGTGGTCGAAGTCATTATACTGATCCGGCCTTCACGTCTGACATACTACGTGTGAGAGGCCCTGAGTCGAACAAGTTTGTGAAATCATGTCCACAAACTAAATAATGTTGAATGTCCGTCGCACATATAGTAGGAACACCGGGACGAATAGGCAGCTAGTCGAAGCAGGTAATCCAAATGGGTGTTACTGGAGCAGGAAGACCCGGAAATCACATCAGATGTTTGTGATTATCGTGTTTGAATGTTCACAGGAGAAAGAAGGTTTAAATGAGTCCGCCGAAGATATCCAGTCGCACAAGTCGGTTGACTTGTATTCACTGTGGTTAAGAAAGCTCAAGGAAATACAACTGCAGCTTGAGTGGCGTGCTTCGAGGCTTCGTAGACAGAAAAATCAATTTGAAGGATATGCGAATAATATGACCATACCCGGGCTCACATTGAGGGGCAGAGGGGGGAGATGTATCGCCCATAATGGTTAGACCCTGCATCTGTTGTGTGTACTAGTGGGAGCGGGAAAATTTCCTGGGAACCGATCAACATTCTTCATCTTTTGATACACGCTGCAAAGTCGAGTCAGCACCCAAGTGCACGGAAAAGGTCGAAGAGCCTGGGAGTTAGAACGCGTGGATAAGGCTACAAGCTCTTTGTTTTTCATGAAAAGACAACCATTGTCGTCTTTTCCCCACTAAACGGCCTGTCCCTCTATTAACACCACGACCATCACTATGTCAATTTACATGAGCCAGACCCCGACCATCGTGCTCTCCAGCAGTGTAGGCGAGGAAGTGCCCAAGTTGGCACATCCTCAAAATTCCTTGACTGTAAGCTTACTTGCATCGGCGAGGATGTATACGCATTTATTTACTAACCAACCATGGTGATTATCGTAGGGTCCCTATCTAGCTCGGACATGTATCCCTCGATGTGGGGCAGCTACTCTGATATGCCGCACTGGCATTCGCCTATCCCCACGCAATTTCCGCCCAACTCTCCACTTCCCACTGACGGGCATGCTGCACCTCGCTCCCAGCCCGATAGCCTCCCCCTTTAACAAGGCGATCTCAGGCTGTATGTCTCTCGCTCGTATGCGTGATGTCAAATTGTATAACACTGTTCTAACTGCTGCTTTATGCATCGACAGATGCTTCGCCCACGGACTATTTACCTGATCTGGTCGCACCTCACATCCCGTAAGACTGATGTTCTACATGGATGCAGTACACGCTCACGCTCCGCTTTACTGACATAACTATAGGTCTACACCACTGGCACCACCACTCGTCATCGTCATCCCAGAGAGTACCATCGAGGAGCTGCGGCAGGCGGGCCTCTACAAAGATCCAATAAATGTTGATAGAAATCGGATTTTTCCAGTACTGAGGGAGCCCGATGAAACTCCCCCGACGACCAAACGATAACCACAAGTTTCCCCTCCGGCGGAGAGGCGGAAATAAGTGACAAAATTTATCCACCAACGCAGGACACTGCGTCACTATACGCTCCGGGGCCGGCGGACCCGTTGAGCTAGTGTATAGCATTCTGAACAGTGATGGAAGGTATGAAATTTATTCCTGCCTCTCGACTGATAGATGGTAACGAGTGTCATTTTCTCAAACTAGTGGGGTGGGCGACACGAGCATTGGAGCTCAGGAGATGTCACAAGGTATGCACGCCGTTTATCTATCCTCTCGATTGTAAGGTAATAATGGGTGTCACTTAGGCATAGGAGCAGAAGTCCAACTGCGACGCAGAAGGGCAAGAAAGGTTGTCGACATGCTGGACCGAAACACCGCGTTCTGGGTCCACAGCCTAAAGCGAAGGCTCCCAAGGCACGAGCGAGTCAAAAGACCAGGATCCCTGTGATGATGCAGGGACAGGCTGTCAAAGCCCTGCCACCCTCTACCGACGGGGTAAACTTCCATTGTATGGCCCCCTCGGCCCCACCACCTTCGCCTACGAGAGATGAGATATGCCAACAATCGGCGTTTAAAGTCGGCGCTGGCATCAATAATGCCAAATTTTATAAGTGAGTATTCATCACTTGGCGGCTTGAAACAAACTGACATTCACCTTTCTAGTTACAATTCGTTCAAATATCCATCGTGAAAACAGTCTGCGCTGTAGCTTGCTGACGGTATAGAAGAATGTGCCAATGGTGGTGATAGAGGATTTCGGGAATCATGGGCGAGCACGTCGGGCGCATCGATGAGGACAATGTAGTACGAGACTGAGATATGTGATTTTTTTGCTTCTCTCGGCTTTTATCTCCGCATATCGATTGACCGTGAGAATATTGGTGAGCTTCTGAACACGATGTTGCCCATATTGGTCGTTTCCCGTTTAATTTCGGCATTGGATATAGTACGAAGAACTATATCTTCTCTTTTCCCCCTTAATTCTCCCGTTTCCATTTAATAATCTAACAAGATAAGTCTATCGCTCTCTAGTTATACCCTTGCTGGCCAAATTGGGGGCCCAGATAGAAAACTCTGACTTGATGTTAATCAGACAAGAATCATTTAAGGGCGAGACTTTGCTGCCACGTTGATATAAATTACTCACTCATCAGTCATCAAACGTAGAATTTAACCAAGCGTTCACGTTGCCGACACTGGCAGAACCCAGGCGGACCGTCGGGGTAAAAGAAGTCTGAAAATGATTCCTGGAGCATGCCGAGCGACTCGACCGACCACGAGGTGCTAATAATGGAGAAGTATCACACCTTTCGTGTATGCTTTTTGGATCCAGTCTTCTGACACTGAGGAAAGGATGTTAATGATATGAGAATGGCATTGAGCACTGAGGCATTTAACATCGCATGCGTCGATGCAACTGGGAGCCTTTTGGGACTAACGGAGGAGATTGGCTCGATACCACCCTTTTCTTGCACTGGCAATTCAGATGGTTTGAGATTGGAGGAAAATTCGGTCCATGGAGAGTTTTCAGTAGGATCACAGAGTTTAACGTCTATGGAAGGTAGGAGAAAGGGTTTGTTGGGAGGCTCTGATAGAAAGGTAGGAAGTTGGAACCCATACCGTTTCACGGTTAGACTCGGCCTCAATGGAGTTGAATATGTGTGGAAGATAGAACATAGGACTGAATGACACTAGTGGCTGCTGTGTCCAATAAGTACTCTGGAATCTGGCACAGTCGGAACCTAGGCCTTCGTCTCACGATTCACGAGCCCCTCTCTGTGATCTTCGCTGTTGAATTCTCTGTCGCTTTAAATTAAAATCTAAAATCCCGTCAAATGGTATTCAAGGGGTACCATTGTTTCTTTCTTTTCTCTCAATCTTTCTCTTGATCACGTAGGGTATCACTCACTGGGTATCGATGATCACCAGAATGCTCTGAATTAAACTTAGAACCTGAAGATGCTTTCATGCTTGTACATTCGACAGAGTCACAGAATCGCATTTCGTCCGGGGATCCAAGCTAGAGATTAGAACGCATCAATTAAACACATCAACGACCCAACCAATTGTACGCCCAAATAAAATTTGAGAACCCACACAAAGATCATAAATAAAAACGATTTGGTTAGTATCAATCGCCCGTCAGCTCAACGTTCAACCCTTCACGTCCACTCAAGGCTCCAACACACACCTCCTCTCTCCTCCCCTCTCCCCTCCCCTCGTTCTCCCTATCACACCCTTCTCCTCTTTCACTTTCCCGTTATCATTCTCCTTCTCCTGAGCCAACCGCCCCTTTCCTCTCTCCCGATCCGCCTCTGCCCACCTCCGCTCCGCGTCCTCGAACACGCGCATGTCGGAGGAGTACGTCGTGGCGAAGTACCGGACTTCGTGCACTCCATTGTGTTGGGGTTAGCGTCGGCGTCGGCTTTGTTGTCGGCGTGGTCGTTGTCGTCGCTGTCGAGGTAGAAGTCGAGGTCGAAATCGAAGTCGAAGTTGTTGTTGGAGGGGATCATGCTGTTGAAGGGGATGACGACGGGGATGATGCCAACGATGGCTTGAAGAAGGGGAATAGGAAGTGGAAGAAGAGAGGGAAGAGGAGGAGGAGCACGCGGAGATAACACCCTGGACCCCCGCGAAGAACGCATCCAGCAGAGCGTGGGGTGAGGAGGTGGTGTTATGCATTTATGGTGGTGGAGGTGGGTTGGGATGGGGAGTTATGTTGAAGTTGGTGATCGGATGCGGATGCGGGTTCGGGTCCGGATTCAATATCCGATATTCAGCAGGGGAAGGAGCAGACAGAGCAGAGGCAGAGGCAGCGGCAGAGGCAGAAGAAGCCTTCCGGCCGTCCGGACAACGCCTTGACCTCTTGCCTCAGCGGCAACACATCAAACGCGTACGCCCTCGTCGAGCATGTGCAGCGGGTGCACTGCAGCGGTTTCGGGTCCGAAGAGCGGTTCTGTGAGGAGAGCGGAGAGGGCTTTGCGTGCGGGTAGAGAGGTGTCGCTGGACATGTGGATGAATATCGCTGGGAGGTGCGCGGGGATGAGTTTTGTGTTGTTCGGTGGTGCATGATCGGTCGTGATCAATGTGGATCGGCGCTGATTTGATTGGTTGGGTATGAGAGATAAGATTAGATTCATTGCTTCATTTCTTCGAACTTCCCTCAGGAGCTTTAATCAGCGTTTGAATTCTCCGCGGTTTCTGCCTCGCTTCTCCAATCATTAGCTGGAGATAATCATAAGGATGCGGTCATAGATAAAATATTTATCTATGTATTATCAGGTTACTATTAAGACGTGAACAAGACTACAAGTCCAGCAGCTACTCCAGCTCGAACACAAGAAGTGTGGTTCGAATTATGCTGTAGCCAACGAGTTGCCGCCCATGTGAACCAAGGATGGTGAGACCGGGAATGGAGGAAAATATATTCTCGCGTAACACCGTTAAGGAAACAGTCACATCCAACAACAACGAGCATCGTTCGTTCGACTCGGACTTGACAAGAACTCCCAATGACATACCAACCCCATCTCAATTCTATCATCATCTTTCGTTCGGCGGCTCTGGTTTCTGATAACCTCCCCTATATCAGCGCCGCAAATATATTACCATCTTATAATTCCCTTAGAAAGGATCTAAACTACCACGATTTTTTTTTATTTGCCGTTCGTGAGGAGGAGGGAGGAAGAATGGAGGAAGAGATACAAAAGAAAAAGAAAAAAACAAGGGAAAAGATCTGAAGTCCCAGAAATGGTATCCAGCAGTACTATCCTGAGCTCTTTCTTTCTTTATTTGTCCAGATCACGTAGGGTACTTGCTCTATCACTACCATATGTACCGAACAAGGCCCATGCCAAATGTTAATGTTAAATTTGAAGTTAAAATATTGAAACTGAAATCCGGGGTGGATGGTGGAAATTAAAGTGCACGAAGCAACATAACACAGAAAATCACATCGCATCGCATAGAAAATCTATATTAAAAACAAAAAATAGTAAATCATGAGTGGCGTATGTGTATCAGCTAACTTTCAGGCTAGCCTTTCATCTCATCTCAACGCACTCTTTTTCTTTGGTCGATCAACCAAAACTGTCAGCCCATACTCAACCATCCAATGCACAACTATCCCTTTCCTCGTACATTTTCTCTTCAGCGAACCGTCCCTTTACCATTGCCTCTCGAACAATCCACCCCCTCCATCCCTGCTCCGCGTCCTCGAACACGCGCAGCTATGAGGAGTATATTGTGGTAAAGCGCCGGAATTCTTCTCCTCAGTTCGTGGTGGCCTGCATCATTGTAGATGTCGTTCTTGGAGGAAGCGGAGATAGAGAAGAAAGAAGAGCCAATTACAGCACGAACCGCCGTGAAGAACGCATTGAGCACCGCAAGATTATGCGGTACGAGCTGCGCGTGCGCGGACATCTCGAGCGTGTACAGCAAGTGGTGGATGTATGCGCGTGTGTATGGCGGACGGTACGTTGCCGTGTGTGTTATTTCGGCTACAGCTCAGCACAGTATATGAAAAGTAGTATTGTCATCTCGCCCTTTGAATGCTGGGTTTCAGTCAGGTACATATGCGCGGTTACAATAAGCACTATGATCGCAGTAGGCGACAGCTTTCAAGTGGACAAGCGAGTAATTGGACAATAGAAGAGAAGGAGCATAGCCGCCGAGCACTTCAGGGTCCTACTAATGCAATTTATACATCCCCGTGATGAGTCTAGCGAACTTGTGTACTGTTGACAGATTGCCTGATGGTTTATAATCCCCTTTGAGTACTCCAAGTAGTCACTTTCTTTCATTATGCTGACCCGGCTGTGCGTCTGACATACATATGAGAGGCCTTGAGTAAAACAAGGTTGTGAAATCATGTCCATAGACTAAATAAATGTTGAATGTCCGAGGCATAGTAGGAACACCGGGATAAATAGGCAGCTAGTCGAAGTAGGTAATCCAAATGGGTGTTATGGAACAGAAAGAACCAGAAATCACATCAGACGTTTGTGATTATCGTATTTGAATGTTCACAAGAGAAAGAAGGTTTAAATGAGTCCGTTGAAGATACCCAGTCGCCCAAGTTGATTGACTGTGTTCGCTGTGGTTGAGAAAGCTCAGGGAAATACACCGGCAAATTGAGTGGCGTGCTTCGAGGCCTCGTAGACATAAAAATCAATTTGAAGGATATGCGAAAAATATGACCATACTCGGGCTCACAATGAGGGGCAGAGGGGGAGATACATCGCTCATAATGGTTAGACCCTGCATCTGTTGTGTGTACCAGTGGGAGCGGGAAAATTGCCTGGGAATCGATCAACATTGTTCATCTTTTGATACGTTGAGAAGTCGAGTCAGCACCAAAGGCCAAATAACCTGGGAGTTAGAACGCGTGGATAAGGCCACAAGTTCTTTGTTTTTCGTGAAAAGACAACCATTGTCGTCTTTTCCCCACTAAACGTCCTGTCCCTCCATTACCATCACCACCATCACAATGTCAATGTACATGAGCCAGACCTCGGACCTCGTGCTCTCCAGAAAAGTAGGAGAGGGTGATCAAGTTGGCACGTCCACAACATTCCATAACTGTAAGCTTGCTTGCGTCGGCGAGGATGCATATGCGTTTATTTACTAATCAACCATCATGATTATCGTAGCGTCTCTATCTAGCTCGGACGTGTACCCATCGACGTGGGGCAACTACTATAATATGTCGGACTGGCATGTGCCTATCCCCACGCAATTGCTGCCCCGCTCCCAGCTTTCCACTTACTGGCACACATCTTTTCCTTCCTACTCTAATTGCGGTTGGCACTTGCCCCCTTATACACCATCCCTGATCAGCTCTATTTCATCCACCCCGTCATCCGTGCTGTCTCCACCCCTCTGTGTCGCAAATAACGAAGCTCTTGTCAATGAGCATGCCGCACCTCGCACCCTGCCCGATAGCCGCCCCCTTTAACGAGGCGATCTCAGGCTGTATGTCTCTCGCTTGTATGCACAATTTCAAATTGTATAACACTGTTCTAACCATTGCTTTATGGATCGACAGACGCTTTGCCCACGTACAACGACTATTTACCTGATCTGGTCGCACCTCACATCCCGTAAGACTGATTTTCTACACGGATGCAGCACGCGCTCGCGCTCAACTTTACTGACATAACTATAGGTCCACACCACTGGCACCACCACTCGTCATTGTCATCCCAGAGAGTACCATCGAGGAGCTGCGGCAGGCGGGCCTCTACAAAGATCCAATAAATGTTGATAAAAATCGGATTGTTCCAGTACTGAGGGAGTCCGACGAAACTCCTCCCTACGACCAAACAATAACCACAAGTTTGCCCTCCGGCGGAGAGGCGGAAAAAAATCACAAATTTTTATCCACCAACGCAGGACACTGCGTCGATATACGCTCCGGGGCCGGCGGACCCGTTGAGCTAGTGTATAGCGTTCTGAACAGTGATGGAAGGTATGAATTTATTTCCGCCTCTCGACTGATAGATGGTAACGAGTGTCATTTTCTCAAACTAGTGGGGAGGGCGATACGAGCATTGGAACTCAAAGAGATGGCACAAGGTATGCACGCCGTTCATCAATTCTCTCGACTTGAAAGGTAATAACGGGTATCGTTTATGCGTAGGATCAAAAGTCCAACTGCGGCGCAGAAGGGCAAGAAACATTGTCGACGTGTTGGACCGAAATACCGCGTTATGGGCCCAGAGCCTATATCAAAGGCCGCCAAGGCACGGGCGAGCCAAAAGACCAGGATCCCTGTGATGATGCAGGGACAGGCTGTCAAAGCCCTTCCGCCCTCTACTGATGGGCTAAAATTCCGTTGCATGGCCCCCTCGGTCCCATCGCCTTTGCCTATGAGAGATGAGATATGCCAACAATCGGCTTTCAAAGTCAGCGCAGGCATCAATAATGCCAAATTTTACAAGTAAGTATTCATCGCTTGGCGGCTTGAAACAAACTGACATTCACCTTTCTAGTCACAATTCGTTCCAATATACAACGAAGAAATGATCTGCGCTGTAGCTTGCTGGTGGTATAGAAGAGTGTGCTAGGTAGTGATAGAGCATTTTGGCAAGCACGTCAGGGGCATCGATGAGGTCAATGCAGTGAGATATGTGAATTTTTTGCTTCTCTCGGCTTTTATCTCCGCATATCGATTAACCGTGAGAACATTGGTGAGCTTCTGAACACGATGTTGGCTATAATTGTCGTCTTCCAGTTAATTTCGGCATTGGACATGGTACGAAGAGTTAGTCCGCGCCGCTTTTTCCCAGCGCAGGTATACACGCATTGATTCTCCCCCGATTTAAGCCTCATATCGGTATACCATGTTCTGTATCTTTTCCTTTTCCCCTCAATTCTTCCGTTTCCCTTCAATAATCTAACGAGATCAGTCTATCGCTCTCTAGATACTCCCACATTGAACGAATTCAAGGCCTAGATAGAAAATTCTGACTTGATGTTGATCAGGCAAGAATTATACGAGTATTCAATACTCGGAGACTTTGGTGCGCCACGTTGGTACAGATTACTCAATTATCCGTCATCGGAAGGCAAACTTACCCAAGCGTTCACGTTGCCGACACTAGTAGTACCCAGGTGGGCCGTCGGGGTTGAAGAATTCTGAACATGATTTTTGGAGCGTGCCGAGCGATTCGACCACGAATTCTTCATATATATGATGAGAAGGGTGCTCATTTGCAAGAAAAAGTACTACACCTTTCGTGGATGCTTTCCAGATCCAATCTTCTGACACTGAGGAAAAGGATGTTGGACGTATGGGAGAAAGACTGCGTTACACTGGGAGATGAGAGACAAGAGATCGGTCATCTCAGAAGAGATGAATATCTCATGGAAATGTATGTAGAAGCCGGGTCTTCATTACAACATACCAGTTTTTTAACAAAGGCTATCAACAACTTATGAGGTCGTAACAATCTGAATCACAGCAACTTCCATGTGATGATGAGGCAACATCCGACTCTGTCTTCGCCCGATCCACCTCCACCTCCGCTAAAGCCAAAGTTCATTTCCAATTACAAATCTTTGTAATTTCAATACCAAGAATCATCGATTTCACTGCCTTGCAAGACGACATTATGCGCAAGATCAGACCCTGTGATTCCAGACAGGCCTGGACGGGACCTCAGCCTCGCGTGAGGTATCAGGGTGAAGATGATGATATATTTTCGCTGACTTCGACGGAAGACTTGCAAATTTCCTCAGCGAGCATGGAGCCCAAGTTAGGCTGTTTGTCACATAATTTTTTCAGTACTCCGTGTTTTCGAGTTGCTGCAAGTCGTTTGCGTGCATGTATCATAGTTAGGAATATTTACTCTTCAACATCAATGACCTATTTCTCTGTGGACTAGTGATGCCTACCGAGAAACAGAACTTACCACCGCCACCACGCCTATCGGTAATCAACGAGAAATCAGTCTGACCATCCATACTTATTTGCACATTCACAGAAAAACTTCTCGTTTTTCGAACGTCTGGCTTAATCTATATCTATTCTTGTGATCCAACTATGTGCCGGGTTGTAGGGTTTCCATCTGGTGCAAGCCACCGTCAAAATGTTTGACAAGTCTTCCATAAACTTCGGCCCATCTTTGTCCTCTCATTCCCCGAGAGCTTAGGACATTCGTTCAATCTGTATCCGTTTTTATATTTCAACTGTTCCCCAATACCTATCTTCTGTGTTTCTCGACGCTAGACGTTCTATGATTTTTAGTTCTTCCCAGTGTGCAGCCTGTCAATGAACTCCACTGGTCTAAAGAATTTGCATCTTTTTGATTGCCTTTGAAATTTCAGATCGGCAGAAAACCAAAACCTTCGCGTCATAGCTCCACTAATTGGATTTCTTGAGTGCTGATTAGCTGAAATAAATAACGACGGGCCTCGTTTACCGAATAACACCTCTTGTTATAACGTCAACATTCTTCCTGTTTTTAGGAATGCTTAACAAGCGCCTTTGCTTGGGTCAATCATTGTCGCCCAAATCATGCAACCGACCGTTCAACAAGGCATAAAGTCCAAATGCACCAAAACTGGCTTAGATTCACTCGGGGCCAGTCAAGCAGCACTTGAGCGACAGGACGAATGCACTGAACAAGTACAGTCCAAATTCGGAATACCGGTGCCCTGAATGGGTTCATGCAAGGTATAAAAAGAGCGCGACATTGGTAGTCGTACCTCAGAAAGTCACCTTTCCTTGAATTTGAGAGCTCTCAGTCTCCAGCACACTAGAAATGAAGTTCACCTCAGCCGTTGCTCTCGTCCTCACTACTCTTCCGTTCATGGTCTCTGCGGCCGACGCCACAGCCGCTGCCTGCACGCAAGTATGCTGCGACGCCCTCGTCACAGGCGTCCATCCCGCAGGAACCACTGGCAGTAAGTAGTCTGGAATCTATAGCAGGGATTTGGAAATTGATTATTGTCTATTTTTTTTTTTGCGAAGTCAACTGCACCCCTGATTCCATTGGTGATTGTTTCTTCGGAGGCCAGGTGAACGCTTGTTGCGCTCGCATCGTATGTGATTTACACTATGCCTGCTTGCCAAAGTTACTAACTGCCATGACCTGGATTCCAGGCCCCGAATGGCGCGCGAACAGGCACCGGGATTGGCTGTGTCGGTTTCTGAACGACCCGAGTAGTGCATGATTTCGTAAATCAAATTCAAATTTGAAGGAGATAAAAAAGAAAAAGTCATATATATATCGGTCATAAGATAGCCGCAATAGTATTTTGTTGGTGTAATACAGATCTATTACAGCTAATTTGAGAACATGACCAGTCGCCAGCGGACATTACAATGAGCTCCAAGTGAAAGGCTGCCGTGTGCGACAAGCCTCACTGGGAATGACGGTGCTTAAGGAAGCCTGGAAAGAAAGAACAAGGGGTCTTCGTTCGTTGTGGTGAGGGACAAGGAACGAAGGTACGGAAATGAGAAGTTTGTGTGTCGGAGAAATTCAAACCTGAAGCTGAAGTGCGGGGTGGATAGAAAACGAATTAGAAATTAAAGTGCATAGTGTTGAAAGGCACGTATATTTAATTTAAGCATTAAGTATATCACATCGCATGGAAGGCCCAAATTAAAACGAAAAGCCAATGAATCGCGAATACTACTCGGCCCGCCCTTCACCATCACACCCATCACTCGTTCCAATCGACCGACCGACCACCGACCACTCAAGGCAACACAGTTTTCCTCCTCCTCCTTCCCCTATCACACCCATCACTCGTTCCAATCGACCGACCGACCACCGTCCACTCAAGGCTCCAACACACAGTTCCTCCTCCCCTCCCCTCCCCTCCCTTCCCCCTATCACACCCTCCTCCTGCCCCTCCTCTTTAACTTTCCCTCCTCTTTCCCCTCCTCTTTCCCCTTCTTCTCCTTCTCCTTCTCCCTCGCCAACCGCCCCTTCCCCTCGCCCGGTCCACCTCCGCCCACCGCCGCTCCGCGTCCTCGAACACGCGCATCTCGGAGGAGTACGTCGCGGTGAATTTTCGCACCTCTCGCTCCACGCCGTGGGCGTGTTTTGTGGGGGTGTGGGTGTCGTGTCGTCTTGTGCTTGTGTGGGCGTAGAAGCGGGGAAGCGAGGCAGAGGAAGGGAGCGGAAACGCAGCAGACGACGACGACGACGACGCGATCACACCGCGCACGCCCGCGAAGAACGCGTCCAGCACCGCGAGATTGTGCAGCACGAGCAGCGCGTGCGCGGACATCTCGTGCGTGTGCAGCAGGTGGTGCATGTACGCGCGCGTATATGGCGCGCGGTATGTCGTCTCTTTTACTTCTTCTTTGCTTCTGCACTTTCACCCGAGAACAGAGGCCCGTCCGCGCCGTGGTACAGCCGTGCCGAGGGGGCGCACGCGATGGGCGAGCACGCGGCGCATGGGCATATGGGCCTAGTATCTACTTTGTCCTCCTTGTCCTTGTCCTTGCGGCCCTGCGAAGACGAGGAGGAGGAGGAAGAGGAGGAGGAAGCACCGCGGAACGCGTCCGCGAACGGCGAGAAATCCAGCGCGTACTCCTTCGCGTACAAATTATGTCCGATCTCCCTTGTCCCTTCTTTTTCCCCCTCTTTTTCCCCTCCTCCCCCCTCCCTGACAGGAAACACGAAATCCAGCGCCACGCCCACATCCGCTGCGCGCTGCGCCCACCCCGCGTCGAACAGGTCCGCGCCGACGTGCGTGATGTAGTGCAGGATCTCGTGGGGAGAGCGCGCCGTTGATGAGGCGCGGTTTGCTGGCGGGCAGGGAGGACAGGGAGGATAGGAGCAGGGGGACAGGGAGGTGGGGGTGAATTGGGAGGGGTATTGGGAGGGGAAGGGGAGTCGGGTTGGAGTTGGTGATCGAGTGTGGATTGGGATTGGGGTTGGGATTCAGGAGGGGAAGGAGCAGAAGCCTTCCGCGCCAACGCCCCGACCTCCAGCCTCAGCGGTACCAGATCAAACGCGTACCCGGCGACGCCCTCGTCGAGCGTGTGCAGCGGGTGCACTGCGGCGGCTTCAGGCCCGAAGAGCGGTTCCGTGAGGAGGGCGGAGAAGGCTTTGCGTGCGGGTAGAGAGGCGCCGCCGGACATGTGGACGAATATCGCTGGGAGGTGCGCGGGGGTGGGGGAGGAGGAATCGGTGGTGGTGGTGGAAGGACTTTCGGACGGCGGCGGCGGTCTGCGCAGCAGATTCGCAAGCCACGCCGCACTCCGCTCGATGCTCTTCGTGAGCCGCTTCTGCGAGTACGGCGGGTCCGTGAACGGCACGTCGCTCAGCGCGAACACCACGTCCGGCCGGCACCCCGCCACGTATTCGCGCCACGCGTCGGCCGTGAGCTTGCGCACGCCGCGCAGGCTGGAGACGGAGATGTGGGTGTGGGAGTTCGGCGGCATGTCGTGCGCCGAGGCGGGGTCGCGCGCGGAGAGGGAGAGCAGGTGCGCGGAGGGCGTGAAGCCCAGGAGGGTGTGCAGCGGCGTCGGCCCGGGTTGGAGGGTTGGGAGTGGGGGTTGTGTTCCAGGCTGTATGTAATGTCCAGGATGAGGGGAGGAGAAAAGGAGGACGCGTCAGGTTCGTTTTTTGACTTGACGTAGAGCTTACCGGGGAGGAAAAACTTACAACGTCTCGAAAGGGATGTTCACCCAGCGGATGGCGGCGCTGCCGCGGTGGTGGTCGCGCGAGAGGTGCGGGACGACGCCGCGCGAGGTGGTGGTCAGCATCCCGGGGGTCTGGATCTGGATCTCTGATATTGCGCCTGCGCCGGCACTACCACTAGCACTGGCGTCAGGACGGCGGGAGACGAGGGTGCCGATGCGGGGCCCATGTCGGGCGGAGGAGGAGGAGATGGTGAAGGAGAAGGTGGCGGCGACTGCAGCGTTGGGCTGCGACATCCTCAGGCTGCACAGTGTCGTGGTGGTGGTGGTGGTCGCAAACAAAATGAATTTTGTGATCGATCATGATCAATGTGATCGAGGCTGGTTTGATTGGTTGGAGATGAAAGATAAGATTAGATTCATTGATGGTGGGACGACCTGGGATGGTGGGCCTTCAAGCTTCATTGCTTCGAATAGATGACCATCAGGAGCTTTTAATCAGCGCTTGAATTCGAATTCTCCGTGGTTTCTCCTCGCTGCTCCAACCATCGGCTAGAGATGATCATAAGGATGTGGTCGTGGATAACTATGTTATCTACTGTCGAACTACTATTAGTCAATGCTATTTAAGACGTGGACAGGCTAAAAGACTTAACACGTCCAACTGAAGACAAAGCGTGTCATTCAAACTATGCTGGACTTTGCCCCCGTGTGTACCGAGGATGAAGAGACCGGAAATCGAGGAAAGCTATTCCAGCGTGACAACTTCAGAGCTGCAGTCACATCCAACAACGACAACGACGAGCATTGTTCGTTCGACTCGGACTTGACGAGAACCTCCCACCACACACCAACTTCTCCAGAGAGACCCTATGATGTTTTTTCAATTCTTCCCAGTGTGAAGCCTGTCAATGGACTTCACCGGTCTGAAGAATTTGCATCTTTTGATTGCGTTTGAAATTTTCAGTTCCGCCGAAAACCAAAACCTTCGCGTCATGGCTCCACTAATCGGATTTCTTTGAGTGCTGATTAGCTGAAATGAATAACGACGAGTCTCGGTTACCGAATAACACGGGTGCCTTGTTATAACGTCAACATTCTTCCTGTTTTGGGGATTGAACTCGAATGATTAACAGGCGCCTTTTGCTGGGGTCAATCATTGTCGCCCAAAGCATGCAACCGACCGTTCAACAAGGCATAAAGTGGTACTATAGACCGAACGTTAGGAGATAAATTTAACTACAGTCGACACACTCTAAGCTTGAAAACCCCCAAGTGTGACATCTATGCTGGACTCTCTCTTCACCTCGATTACCGGTGTCCGCGCTGCGTCACCTGTGTAGATTGACCCGTTAACGTCTCTTCCAATGGTACATCCCCTATCGCTCGGACCGCCTCTCTGGAACTCAGATTGTATGTAAACGGCGGTTGATTGAACTGCATTACTGGGGCTCATAATGGCAAGCCTTGCCACCAGAACTGTTGGGGCCACGCCCTAACAGTATGTCAGGAAGCATTATCACCAGACAGATAATCGAAGCCACGTACAACTATGATGCTCAGTGCTGCATCCACAAAATACGATGCTTCGATTACAGAGAATTCAGCACAAGCTCTGGTGGAGCAACTGTGCTGAGTCCGTCGAAGAAGAGTAAAATTGAGTACGCTGCGGACGACTCGACTACCAATACAACAATGCGATTGAATAGTCTTTTGGAAGGCGGGCCATTCGAAAAAGAGGCAAAATAGATTTTGTAGCCAATGAGAAATGTTGTGATCCATGTGGCACCTAGTGATACAAATAACAGAGCGCTTGAAACTTTACTTGCACTTATCAGCAATATGATGCGTAGATTGCCGGTATTTACTGCTAACAGCCCTTGTAAGACTGTCTGTGTAACTGAAAGACCTGTAATAGTGTTTTTTTAAATAAAGTGGTTCATACGAAGCTATCTCAAAAGCTTTCAACATCGTAAGACTCACCGAATTCCGCGGCGAGAAGTATTAATGAGATCGCAATCACATGGAATGATTGTCCCCATACGTGGTAGCATCTCCATATCTATTGAAATTTAAATGAGAATTGGATAGTAATCAATAGTTTTTACCGACCAGTAGTCCATCGGATACAGTCAACGAGAAATAGAACAAAAAGTTATCAAGTACCGCAGTCCATTGAGGGCCTTTCCCGACTATTCCCCAAAAGGTGGATTCTCGCGTATCTCCATTCAGGACAGACCAAGAATTCGTGTACCATTTCACAAGGGCATGCAAGAAGCAAAGCAGATACAGTACTGAAACCGCTGATAATATGATAAAGCTATTCACATTCACGGTGATACGCACTGCAGTCCCCTATACTCAGTAAACCCATTTTCCAAGTTTTCCACACCATTTAGAGGGTTCAAATTGCCTACCAACATCTACTAAAGACCTCCAGGGTACGACCGAAGCCAATCGAAGGTAACCGAGGCCCAACCGAACACCCCTTGGTCACTAAACACCTCAAAATGTCTTGGCTAGTCTTCACAGAGCATACCTGCGGTTTCGGATGATTTCTAATAGGTTTCGATATTTGTTTTAATTCATTTCCTTTTCTCTGTGCTACTCTGTACCATTTCCTGCTCCCCCTTTGCTTGTTTAATTCCTTTTCTGCTTTGATTAAACCCTTTAGAGTCTCAAGTTCTACCTATATAAGCTTATATGTAGTCTACTTTGAAGAATAGAACCTCATATCCCTGGTATATCGTCGTATCTCACCATCTCGAACTCAGAAACCGCGTCCTCGTAACTCGTTAGCACCCTCGTACCTCGTATTCAGCCCTCGAACATTGTATATCATCACTCGGTCTCCCTATCAAGCCTCGTAGAAGTTAGTACACTTCAATGTCCGACTCCTCATCACTGCCTACGCTCCCGAAACCTCGATTCGCAACCCTCAGAGCCACTCATTGCGAAGTAGCTTGCCCAACCCCATTACTTAGATTTGTTTGTGTTTTGTGCACGGCACGCCGCCTTCGTAGGCATATCATTTGTGGAGCCCACCGCAAGGGGTTTCAACAAAAATTGGCGCCTGGCAGTAAACGTCGGACTCAACGCCCTGCAGAACCTACAGATCGTCAGACTCGCAGTGTAACTCGGAACCTTAGAGATGAGCTTATTGCTACTCTACAGAATCCCTCCAACCTTTCAGACACATTACCATTTACCAACACTGCTCCTGCCGCAGGTCCGAGTACCCTTCGTATTTCTACCTCTATTCCAACTTCTACACAGTTCAGTTCTCCGACACTATCTCCTTTAACCTCACTACCACCATCACCTTCACCTACAACCAGCACTAGCTCGCACACATTATATACTAGGCCTTACACCACACCCAGTATCTCGGAACAAACTCTATCTACCCAAGACAATTCTCCAACTTCGACCCCACCCATTGTAAACCTTATCACAGACACTATGACCCAACCTTTAGCACCTCCAGCTCCGCCTGCACCTTCGGCAGTTGCATCGCCGCTTATGCCTGTCCGAGGTGATCGATCGGCACCTCGCTTTGATCCGTTGAAACCTCGTGAACTCCGGGCGCTACTTCACTGATCTTGAATATCACTTTACTCAGTCCGCAGTCACTTTAAACGCTGACAAGAAGGCTCATGCTACTCGGCTTCTCGATGTTGAGGTTGCAGACATTTGGGAAACTTTACCCTCTTTCTCAGACAATAACAAGACCTACCTAGACTTCAAGACAGATGTTCTGGCCCTCTACCCTGATGCAGCAGTTGACCAGAAATACACTATGGCGGACCTCGACCTTCTCATTGGGACTCAACAGCGCCTCGGAATCAACAATATGTCTGAATTGGCAATTTATCACCGCCAGTTCATTGTCATAACCACGTTCCTCATCAATAAAGGCATTATCTCAATTACCGAGCAGTCATGAGCCTATGTTCGAGGTTTTCCCCACAAACCTGGGTCTCCATTGTGAATCGGCTTCAACTCAAACACCCGGATCATAGTCCAGCTATCCCATATGAAGTCAAGGACGTATTTGCCGCAGCCTCGTGGGTCCTCCAAGGCACTATTCAGGGCATTATCCAACCCCAGTCCGTACTTCCCACCCAATCGGCTATAGTTGCGCCACCCCCTTCGGACTCTATCAAGACCGAGAATCTCAGTAGCATCCTTACGGAGTTCACCAAGTCCATTGTTGAGGCGCTTAGCCAAGCCAACCAACGCTCAACTTCGGGAAGCAGCTACCCTCGTTCGGAGGTACCTCGTGCAACTTCTGTGGCAAGGAACACTTTATCCGAGAGTGTGACCTTGTTGGCGAGTATATCTGAGCCGGGAAATGCAAGAGGAATACTGAAGGAAAGGTCATACTACCTTCGGGATCATTCGTACCGAGGGATATCAAGGGCAATTTCCTTAAAGACCGGATTGATGAATGGCATCGGCAGAACCCTAATCAAATGGCCACAGGTTCGCTTATTGGAGCGATTGTGTCTACCCCAGATACCGGATCAATCTCTACCACTTTCGCTCCTACTTACCAACTTAGTACAGAAGACCGGATTGCATCCCTCCAAGCCGAAGCTGTTCAATCTCAAATCTAAGCAACGAGGCTTCACCCCAGTCATACAAACTAGAGGACAGAAAGCCCGGAACACCAATGTCGGTAGCCTGAGGACGAGCCCAGTAACCCCCACAAACTCGGTCTACACCCTCTCGAGATGCTACTCCGGCTCCAGCGCCACAACCTTTACCACCTACAAACCCCATTGAGACACCGGAACACCCATTTAGGAATGCCAAGGACGCCACATATGCCCCACCCAGAGACCGAAATATTGGTGCACTACCTCCAAAGACACAGCCTGCCAAGAAACCTGAACCTGCATACAAAACCTTACCTCCCGATCTACGATTCCACTATTGCCGAAGCTGTCTACCAACGTTCACTCAACAATCCTATCACCATCACTCAGAAAGAGCTTCTATCCCTCTCCCCTGAAGTCCGCGCTAGTTACCGTAGAAGTTACTACCAGTCGCAGGCAGCCCAATAACCCAGAGACTGTTCAGGTTGGAACCTTCAAACTGGTACAGAGGGTAACAATGTATCCGAAGTCCCCGAGCAGACCGTTCCAAAAGCTGCTACTCAGACCGAGAGTCCACCTCTCGGCGCCACCATTATTCCAGATATCTATGAGACTTACTATCGCAACTTGCAGCCTGGCGAAGCTCCAGATCCAGATCATCTTGTTGTTGCTAAGGAATCTGCAGCACTCCGGTCCATTTTCCCCCTTGTTGACAATAACATGAAGGTAGAATGCATTATTGACTCTGGATGCCAGATTATTGCGATGTCCGAAGAAGTCTGCAATGACTTAGGGCTTATTTACGACCCCAGGATTATACTGCGGATGCAGTCTGCAAATGGGTCTATTGATAACTCGTTTGGCTTAGCTCGAAACGTCCCCTTCCTTCTTGGCAATCTCACTCTCTATATGCAAGTTCATATCATCCGAGCCCCTGCTTATGATGTCCTCTTTGGGCGACCCTTTGACACCCTGACTGAAAGTCTCATTCAGAACTACGCCAATGATGATCAGACCATTACAATCACCGATCCTAACACCGGACGAAAGGCTACTATTCCTACTCAGCCTCGAGGCAAAGCTCGCTATCATACCCACAATAGGCCGAACGTCATCGAGGTCTCTTACGGAAATTTTCAAGAATAGAGGATCTAGCCAGCCATGAGGGCTAAATTGCACTCTCAGTCACTCTAGATGATGAGGGCAAGCCTTTCATCGAAGCCTATCAGCTGTTAGATTCCTCAAAACCAGACTATTCCACTTCCTATCTTACTGCCTGCAATTTATTTTCCATTCCAGTTGATGCAGATCTCAAGTCCTCGCCTGCCTTTGCTTCGTTATTTAATTTTGGATCTACCATTCCTAATACTTCTGCTTCGCTATCCTCAGCCCCGCCCCAATCCTCAGAACATTCCACTACCAAAGCCTACCTCTAGAACGGCTACTCCTGTAACATCTACTCTAGCTTCTGAATCTACCAATAACAATTCGAAAACATCAAACGCGAACGTACTCTGAACCCACAAAGTCTTTTCCCCCTTTATCTCACACCAAGCCCAAGTCCCACTCCCCAAATGTGTCATCATTCCTTGCCCGGAAAAAGTACAAACCAGTCGCATTGAAGGTTCGGCCAGTCATCACCAATGTGCCTGAAAAGTTTCGAATTATCCGTGACATCAAAGGCGATCCTCTGGAGACCTTACCAACCCTAAATCCCAACCCTCCACCCTTCGGGAGCCTCGAGGTCGTTACACCGAGGAACGCAGAGCACAGTTTGATAAAGCTAATGACTCGGGATTTCTCCGGCCTGCCGAAAAGGAACTTTTACATCATTTTATGACGCTTCATAACGATGGATTTGGCGTGGAATGACACAGAGCGAGGTCACTTTCGAGAAGACTTCTTCCCTGCAGTCGAGATCCCTGTTGTCGAACACAAGCCTTGGGTACTTCGAAACATCCCTATTCCACCTGGGATTCATCAGCAGGTTTGTGAAATTATCCAGAAGAAAATCGATGCTGGTGTATTTGAACCTTCTAACTCCTCGTACCGGTCTCGATGGTTCTGTGTCGTCAAGAAGGATGGCACCTCGCTTCGCATTGTCCAGTCTCTCGAACCCCTTAATGCTGTCACAATTGCACACTCTGGAGTTCCCCATTCACAGAACAGCTCGCAGAACAGTTTGCAGCCAGGGCCTGCGGTGGTATGCTAGACCTCTATGTTGGATATGACGACATCAGGAAAAAGGGATTTGCCCTGAGAATGTCTTAGGTAATTACAACCTTTATAAAGCACATTTATCACTCTAGGCTGCTTTGGGACATCTTTGTGGTCTTTGGAAATAGTCTGATTCCTCAAAGCTTTCAGCAGTCTTTGCAAGATTTCAAATTTCTCTGAAGCTCTCTATGAGTCTTCTAAAATTCTAAATTACCACAAAGCATTCTTGAAATTTCTGAGCATAGCATTATTAAATCTTAGATAAGTATAGGGAATGGCACAGGTAACCTGTGGGAATCTCACGCTATACCTGTACCCATACCCTTGGCGAGCCCTACCCGCAATCCGGCAGGTTTATCTGTCAAAACTAGGGATGCACACCGTCACCGTATTGACAGCTTTACGGGTGCCATACATACGGTCACCAAACCCGTCCCGTTGGCCGCAAAATTATATTTTTATGGTACGGCCGACAGTATGGAGGATACCCGTAAAGCACCGTATGAAGACGGCCGTATATGGCTGTATACGGCCGTCATTGTAATCTATTTTTATCCTATGTACATCACAGGCACTGAAGTCAATTTGAACAGGACTGATAACTAAGTCTTCAACAAGTCTACACATTAACAAAGTATACACATAGTAAATCTCTATTTTCTTGTCCCAAAGTTAAGGTGGTAGATATTTTGCACTTTAATCTACTAATTGTGCTGATTTTATGTACTAATTAATTATATGTCTGCATCCCTACCATATACACCGTTTTCGGCCATATTGGTACCCATACCATCCTGTTGAGGTAAAAAATTTCAAGTACGGCTACGGTATATGGGTAGCCCGTATCCCATAACCCAACCGTCGTTTTACGGCCGTATACCGTATACGGTACGGTGTGCATCCCTAGTCAAAACGAGCCCAAAACAACCTGAACGGTTGAAAAATGAGGGAGATAGATCAGAAATAGTGAATTTCACTGCTTCCTTTCTATCTCACTCAATTCTCAACCGTTTGGGACGTTCTAGAGCTCGTTTGAAATCTCACGCGTACGAAAATCGTTACCCGTACCCGTACCCGTGTGTACCGTTACCCATAACCCGCACGGGCTCAAAAATGCGCACCATTCCTTAGATAAGTACATAGCTAATTTAATAGACTACTTCTACAACATGATATTTAAAAGATAATGGAATAAGACAGGGGCACAGGGCCTGGTGATTGCAGGAAAATAGTAGCTGCATGGTAAGAAAAGATATGCAAAAAGGCAAATTCAATTTGAACCTAGACAATGGCACAGGTTCGGGTATTCTGTACGGGTTGATAGCCGGACATAGCGCGGATACAATTACAGATAAAAAATTCTGTTTGTCCCCTTCAAAACGAGCCCAAAAACGTAATTTTTGAACCAAAACTGAGTAAGTTACAGCCAATTTTGTGCAATGTATTAAAATAGGCCATATCTCAGTCATTTCTGGCCCGATTTGGCTATTTTTGAACTCTTTTGATTGGTAAACATGCACAGATCGTGGGTATGGTATTACACGGGCTGGATACGGATAATAGGGCCGATACGCACAGGAATACACATGCTGTTGCCCTTGAAAGCAAATAAATAATGTAAATCACATGACATCTCCATTTGTGCTTTTGTTTACTTACGCCATTCCTGGTGAAGTGAACTCCTTTCAACATTCCACCACCCACCACATTCTCACATCCTTGTTTAGAGCTTGGATAACTGAAAGATATGTACTACCACATTCTTCTCACCAAGCACTGTTGCTATAACTCACACTGCCTTTAGTACAACTTATACAAGATGGGATGTGTTTTGGTTGTGACAGTATTTCCTAAAGGGACGTGACCAAATCTACGAGACGCGTCTCGTAGATTTGGTCACATCATTTTTCATATCAGTTTTGGGAAATTTTCCCATGCATCATGTGAAAGGTTGAACTTCTGTGATTTGTAGGCAACGGCACGGGTTCGGGTATTGTGTACGGGTTAATAGCCGGTTATTGTGCGGATAAAATTCCGAATAAAAATTATCCTACCTGTCACCTTCAAAACAAGTCCAAAAATGTAATTTTTAAGCCAAAACTGAGTGAATTATGGCCAATTGTATGCAATGCTTTAAAATAGGCCATATCTCAGTCATTTCTCCACCAATTTGGCTGTTTTTAGACTCTTTTGATGGGTAAAAATGCGCGATTCATGTGTATGGTATTGCAAAGATTTAATATGGCTAAAAGGGCCGATATATACGGGAATACCCATGTTGTTGCCTAGTGATTTGTGAAGTTCAACTTTGTTCTTCGTTCACCACCACCACCACTGTTCCCTTACCCTCATAATTGTCAATGATGCCCAATGTCGTTGATGCCATTTTCACTGCCCCACACTCACTATGCTAATACTAAGTACCAGCATTCCCTTTATATAGTAAAGCTGACACCACCTGACAGTAACAAGAACTGGCAACGGTGCCCATGTAGCGTAATAATGGCAGTACCTCAGTAAGTACTACCATTACGCTCTCCACCACCCTCTATTGCTAATCCATAACCAAGACCCCCAGTGTACCATGCCACATGCTTATGCCACATGCAGTGGCAACTGAGTATGCGACTAGCTCACATCAAACACCATGCCGCCCCATCTGCACAGATATGTTCAGTCCATCTCCCGCCTTTTTCTTTTTGCTAACAACCATACTTTCAACAGACCACAGATGATGGCTCACAGTCCTGTCATCTTTGTCATCTGGTGTGTCTAATGCCCACTACCCTACACTCACAATCGCCACCACTGTTCTGTCTTTCATCATTATGAATAGAAATGCTAAATCCTGAAAGTAAGTATACCACAGCCCCTCTTCTGTCTCTTTAATAACTACAACGTGCATAACAGGTTGCATAGGACTGTTTTTTGCCCCAGCACTGGCATCGGTGATGTATCATTTGCCACGTTCATTTGGCCATCCAGTGACTCACCGCCCATTTCCCTGTGCTTGCATTTGGTGGCACTCATCCCACCATCTCGCCTTTTGGAGTAATGAATGAGGGTGCTAAATTCTGACAGGTATGTTTTGATTATCGTTTCCCCACTTTTTGCTCACTAAAACTCATGTAATAGACAACTATCTCTGGTCCTGACGTCTATGGACCACTTGCCCTCTCCCTTTCTCAACCTGCTTTGCCCATCCAATGGCCCAACGCCAACATTAGCTATAGTATCTTAGATTATGATGATGGACTACCCCACATTCTATCTATCCTATTATACATTATTTTTATATATCCTCTTCCCTGTCTGTGATTGTATAATCAACTAGCATATCACTATAGTAGAGAGCTTGCTTTAATTATATATACATTTTACTATACTTGAATTCTGTAAGATGCCATTACCATGCTGCGTCTCAAGTGAACCTGAAGAGAAATAAAAGACATCTCAGTGGATGTCAGAGATGCCTTAAGTAGCTTTAGATGTCTATGAGAGGTCTTTGGGAGGCCTGTGGATAATATTTGGGTTGCTTTGGAATGCTTTGGATAAACTGTTCCCACGTCACTTTGCGTTGAAAGGTGCTTAGGGTGCTTTGTGTCTTTATCATCTTTAAAGTCTCTAAGATGCTTAAAGACACCTAGATTTCTTTGGGATAAAACCTCTTTTCCTGATG